>JAFVLL020005155.1:37029-52873 GCA_021397915.2 Tor tambroides | reverse complement strand
AAAAACTCGTCCAATTGTCTATAAAACCTATGTTATTCTGCGGGCACCACTTAGACATCCAGCCATTGAGTGACGACAGTCTGCTATGTATCTCAGCAACTGTAAACACTAATAGTAAACAATAAATTCAGTAATGAGAATGAGATTTTTTTTCTCAATGAGAAATAGAGAGGGAATCATAACTGTTGAAAAATATGGAAAAAATGTATATTTATTTTATTTAATTGTTTAACCCTGAAAATCCTGACACATCAGTAGTCAGGAAAAAATAAATAAATTAGTTTTGTTTTTTAATGAAAGAGTTTATTGAACCTTCACATCCCTAGAAAAAGACAAACTAACAAAAGTTTGCATACGTGTTTTTGTTGAGTATCATATTTGATCCATCAGGCTTTTATGGCTCATATAGTCTGATACAGTGAGAATATGGAGGAAAAAAACAGCTCAATTTTATTCAGAGACTCAAACTGAGCAAAAATATGCAATTTGCTGCAGATGCTGATATTTCTATGATGAAATTCTGATGCTTGTAATGTAAATCAATGAGATCTTTCTAACAGTACAGCAGATACTGACATAAAATGTGTCTTAGTAAGATGAGATTGAAATGATCCAAACATATAATGCAATGCAATGCAATCCAATGCTGATTGAGAAATGAAGAAATAAATGCCCCTCAGAAGATCCCGATGATCAGATTTGAGACCAAAAAATGATTGATGGAGAATCAAGTAAAGCTGAGCTGCTTCAGTCCAGTAAGAGTTCATCTGGAGATATGACTGCAGTTATTCTGACGCTTACTTGAGAAAAATCAGTCAAGATTTGACAGCAGAAAGACACGAGAAGCACCAGCTGAAGCTGGACACTTGTATAATTAAACTAAAAGAGCTTTTACTGGATAAAAATCTAAACTATCAATCAGATGATATGGAAGAGACTGAGTGGAACAGCTTTAACAGTGAAGTTTTGATGATGCTGATCATTTAGAGCGTTAGAAATTCAAATCAAATATGATACAGTAGCTTCGTAAAGGTAAGCAAATATAATGTACTGTTTCTGCTGAACTGTGAGCTGGTTTGAGAGGCACAGAGAGGTTTTGAAGGAGCCGGATCTCCTCATTCGACAGCACAGACGTCTAGGATGCAGAACTTGGCCCTGCAGGTGGGGCAGGGGACTCTGCTGCTCAGCCAGGTCTCCGGCTGCTGCTGGTCCTGTTGACTGGCAAACCATTTGCCCATGCAGGTGAGGCACCACATGGGGCGACAGAAGCACTGCTGACACTCGGCCTCTCCATCAGCCTGACACAGACGCAGCAGCTTCACTCCAGCGCTGACCTGCATACAGCCGATACACGGCTCCAGGTCCTGACCGCAGAAACACACCAGCATGCACAGAGTTAAACTACAGACTGAAGCACTGTGATTAACACACCTCAGTCAGAGGATCACATTACATGACTATATTCAGTCATTCAATGCAGAAGCACCACTGCTGATTAGATTTCACAGTAACAGGTTCAAATTAGATAATGCATCAGCTATCAACAATCAACAATGTCTGAACAACATCAGTTCATCTTCATTTATATTTATAAATACACGACCAGTCAAACGTTTTTGAACAGGAAGATTTTTAATGTTTTTAAAGAAGTCTCTTCTGCTCACCAAGCCTGCATTTATTTGATCCAAAGTACAGAAAAAACAGTAACATTTTGAAATATTTTTCTATAGTTTATTTGAATATATTTCAAAATTTATTCCTGTGATTTCAAAGCTGAATTTTTAGCATCATTACCTCAGTGTCACATGAACCTTCAGAAATCATTTTAATATTCTGATTTGCTGCTCAAGAAACATTTATTATTATTATTATTATTATGTTGATAACAGCTGAGTAGAATTTTTTCAGGTTTCTTTGATGAATAGAAAGTTCAGAAGAGCAGCATTTATCTGAAATAGAAATCTTTTGTAACATTTTAAATGTCTTTATCATCACTTTTGATCAATTTATAGCATCCTTGCTAAATAAAAGTATTTATTTCTATCATTTCTTTCCCAAAAAAATGATACAGACTCCAAGCTTTTATGTTATGGTGTATAATGTTACAAAAGCTTTTTATTTCAGAAAAATGCTGATCTTTGGATCTTTCTATTCATCAAAGAATCCTGAAAAAAAATGTACTCAACTGTTTTAAATATTTATAATAATAATAATAATAATAAATGTTTCTGAGCAGAAAAAATGCATATTAGAATGATTCCTGAAGTATCATTGATTTCTGGCAGTGTATCCCATTGTTACAACAATTAATGTCTTATTAAGATGAAAGGTGTGTGATTGTAAGAATTAAGACATCATTAAGACGTTTTTAACTATCCATAATCCATAATAACTCTTCCTCCAGTGAAAAAGTGTTCTGGTGTGAATCAGGAGAGAAATCTGCACAGATCAAGCAGCGTTTACAAGACAAAACAGCTCTAAACAAATATGTGAGAATAATACTTAGGAATCCCTTTTCACTGGAGGAGAGAGTTATTATGGATTATAGACTTGGGTTTGAGTTAGAGCGTCCATGATGCTAGTTTGTTTCAGCTTTTGTCTTCTCCAGATGTTAACTGATGGACTGGAGTGGTGTGGATTACTGTGATGTTTTTATCAGCTGTTTGGATTCTCATTCTGACGGCACCCATCCACTGCAGAGCATCCATTCTCTATTCCATTAAAATGTTTATGTGGATCATTACCCAGATGAATAAATGTTGTAAAACATAGCCTTCATTGATAATCCATCTATCCTCGTCTAACCTAAAGTGTTACATCATTCACAATGCTTCATTGGATGAGCAGCTCATGCCAAAAAGATGAGTTAGTGCAGAGTCTTGAATCTTTGTTTTTGTTTATTTTGCTTCTTCTTTTGGCTGAAGTCTCCAGTGAAGGACTGATGAGTGTGTTGTGCTGTTTCACGGTGCTCACCTGTCCACTGGGACACTTGTAAAGCGTGTTCATCTTCACATACGTCTTGAAGGTCTCCAGGAAGAGCTCGCTCATGGTCAGATGGATGACCACATTGGCAGTGTTTCTGATGGGCGCGTGCAGTTTCTCCTGCAGCTCCACGTACTCAGTGGACTTCAGCCTGCGAGAGAAATACAGCAACACTGCTTTATCACGGAGATCGTTACAGGACTCGTGACCGATATATCGATTCACCGATAATTATACTGATATTTAAGCATTTTACCACAATCGGATATTGGTTTAGTAATATCAGATACACCGATAAACACCGCCATCTTGTGGGCGCTTTGAGAATTGAGAGACGAGACAACAACGGCTTGCACAAAGTATACTTACCTGCTTTTTTAACATAACAGCCATTAATGCACAAATTAGATGTGTTACATAAACGTCTGATATTTAGGCTAGTTTATGCAGCTTGGCTCTAAGAAACAGAGATGAACTCACAGAGTCAAATAGGCTAAGATAACCTGTCAAGTCCTGTCCCAATAAAGATGTAAGTTTGCATGAATGAAATAATAGAGCTATGAATGAGCGCATGTTGTAAATAAAAGCGCTGAATGTAATTCTCTCTCTGTTGTCTATCTGCTCATCATTAGTCACTCAGCGGGGTGAGGAGATGCTCCAGCAGGCCACCGCATGTTCAAAACACACTACATTATATTAACATTTACTACTATACAACCATTACTTCACTAATAAACATCTAAATAAATACAACTCTATGGAAATGAATTATCTCCACAAGTGATCACAGTTTGAGTATAGTTCTGTGTAAATGCATAGATAAACAGCGCTGTGTCAGCAGGCATTTCATAATCTAGAATGATAAAAACATTATTAATAATTCTGATATAACACACCAGTTGAGAAAAACAATAAAATACCTTGTTTTGTTTGTTATATTCCAATATTCCAGAAAATATATTATTCAGTGAATTAACATTATCCAGTGAATTATTCTTCACTCTTTAGCCTATTAAACTGCTTATAAACCTACTAAAACTGTAGTATAAAATGAAGTATTACATTTCTGCAAAATTGGTATGACTCCCCTGTCCTTTATTTATTTTATCTGTTTGAAAACATTAGACATTTAGCTTATTGTTAATATTAGTGTTGCTGCTGATGCTTGTTATAACTGAAGTGTGTTTATTGTTGTTTTGTTTTGTATGCAAGGAGGGAGTGATTGTTGTAAATAAAATGCTTTGTTTTCAGTTCAGTGGTGTTGTAAGTACTGTGTCAAAAACAGAAAAAAAAAACAGTAAATAAATATCGGTTCTGCATATCAGTTATTGGTAAAGATGTAATGATATTATCAATATTGTGGTATTGCGATAGCAAAACTGTCTCGATATTATCATGGTCACATGACGATATGAAACAATAGGTCTTCCGAGAAAAATTGTAGTTTTTTTTTTAACATACTGAAACTTCTTATTCTAACATAAAAGGTGTTTTGGGTCATTATGCTTTGGCTCGGTATCTGTCAAAGGAACTTCAAACAAGACTGTACTTGTCCAGATCTTCATTCAGGCGGTCAGCTGGTGATCCGCTTCTCAGATCAGCTCTGTTCACACTGAATGAATGCAGTCAGCTCCTTTATTTCACGTGCTGTGAGTTCAGCGTGCGTTTGGGAACAACGCCAGCCGTTATGCTTTATTTTCACGGCAGATGATTTCAGCATTTCACTAGATTTGTAGAGAGATGTGTTTCTGTGCCTGTTTTCACTGAAGCTGGAGTTCTCCTTCAAAATAAAAGCTCTGCTGCCGTTTCCGTCAAAATAAAAGCTTAAAGTGCAGTATGTACTGCTGACAGCTAGCGGTTTAAATGCAGTCCAAACTCAAAACATCTCTTTCAAGTGTAGAAATTAGGAAAGAAGTATTGTAATTTCCCTACTGTAGTGTAAAGCAAAATAATATAGGCCTACCTATGAAATATTCTTTTTTTTTATTTTACAGTGCAATTGTTTTACAATATATGGCTATTACTGTCATTGTTGTTATTATTATACTGTAATTAGTTTGTCTTCCTAAAACACCAGTGTGAATGTAATTTAGACTGAGACAGTATATCACAAATAAAAAGAGGGTTGAGTCCCATTTAAAGTTCAGCTAAATCAATTCACTGACTTTTTTCTGACTTAAGTTTTCTTAGTTAAGGTTGGAGCTCCTAATTCTCAAAGTGCATTAGACAGAATAATTTAACTTTAATATGTACAATTTTTTTTTCTCCAAGTCGTATCGTATCGTATCGTGGACTTCATATCACGATATTATCGTATTATGAGATTTTGATACCCTTACATCCCTAGTTGTCAGGCACATGTAAATAACTGGTATCGGCTATAAAGATCCCTCTGGGTGGGTCCCTAGCGAGGGCACCTGATGTGGAAGGGCTGCACTCTGGGGTTGGAGCTGCTGACGCTGATGGTGAGGATCTGCAGCGGAGTGTGGAGCTCTGGAGACAGGCTGTGCTGTCTGGAGTCTGTGACGCTCAGGAGACAGTCCCCATGCAGGGCCAGCTGCACAGAGTACATGCTGACCTTCATCACCCAGCTGTCCGTGACGATGACTCTGGCGCTGGGGCAGCCCGAGCAGAACTTATCGATGCGGCGGAACTCAGTGTTGATGGAGGAGGCCACGGACCTCCAGCTGCAGCGGGGTAACGCATGAGCGCTCAGGGCCCTGCTGATGGGGTGCCTCTCCCAGCCGCGTCTGCTCCAGTGCAGGGCCAGACCGCCGCTCAGCAGCTGCAGCGCCACAGAGAAGATGAAGAGCAGCTGCCAGCCCGCACTCGCCTGATGCACATACAGCAGATTCAGCTCCGGAGCCGCCACACACATCCCTATGTAGTACCCTGAAACACAACACACGACACACAGCAGAAACACTGAGTGTTCATTACAGCTCTCACAGCACAGTTCTATTATTTATGGGGAAAATTCCATGCCTGTTGATGATAATTTTATTTTTTCTAACTATTTCCTTAAGAAATATATTTTGTGCATTAAAAGAATACTGTTGAAAGTTTTTGAACAGTAAGATTTGTCTCTTCTGCTCACCAAGCCTGCATTTATTTGATCCAAAGTACAGCAAAAACAGTAACATTTTGAAATATTTTTACTATTTAAAATAACTGTTTTCTATGTGAATATGTGTTAAACTGTAATTTATTTCTGTGATCTGCAGCTGTATTTTCAGCATCATTACTCCAGTCTTCAGTGTCACATGATCTTCAGAAATCATTCTAATATACTGATTTGCTGCTCAAGAAACATTTATTATTATTATCAATATTTAAAACAATTGAGTAAATTCTTTGATGAATAGAAAGATCCAAAGAACAGCATTTATCTGAAATAAAAAGCTTTTGTAACATTATACACTATACCATTCAAAAACTTGGAGTCAGTATAATTTTTTTTTTTTAATTTTTTTTTTTTTTGGAAAGAAATTATAGAAATTAATAGTTTTATTTAGCAAGGACACTTTAAATTGATCAAAAGTCATGATAAAGACATTTAATGTTACAAAAGATTTCTATTTCAGATAAATGCTGTTCTTCTGAACTTTCTGTTCATCAAAGAAACCTGAAAAAGATTCTACTCTGCTGTTTCCAACATAATAATAATAATAATAATAAATGTTTTTTGAGCAGCAAATCAGAATATTAGAATGATTTCTGAAGGATCATGAGACTGAAGTAATGATGCTAAAAAATCAGCTTTGAAATCACAGAAATAAATTACATTTTAAAATATATTCAAATAGAAAACAGTTATTTTAAATAGTAAAAATATTTCAGAATTGTACTGTTTTTGCTGTGCAGAAGAGACTTCTTTAAAAAACATTAAAAATCTCACTGTTCTGAAGCGTTTGACTGGTAGAGCATATAGGTTACTATAATCTCACACATATGGGTGTCAATCAAGATGAGGAAAGATTAAGGGCTATTTCACTAACTTTACAAAATTAACTATACATATAACACTTAAATACATTTTAAATAAAAAGATGCTAACAGTGTGCTCACTCAACTATGGTACTTTCATTGTCAACTATGTTTTGAATTAATTTTATTTTATTTATTTTTTTGTTTACTTTTACATTTGAAATAGAACGGAATATGTAAGGTAGATTTATAATACAAAAAGTGTTTGTCCTTAGTAATTGTGCTGAGAATTTTACACAAATATCTGCAAAAAAAAAAAAAAAATATTATAATAAAAACACACTTCTTTTAAAATAACCACTGTGTATATGGCAGAATATACAAAGCGAATGAATGTTTAAGAGTGTGTAGTGACATACAGTTTGGAAAGCACATTTATTCAGCTTTCAGATGACGTATAAATCTCAACTTCAAAAAACTGACCCTTATGACTGGTTTTGTGGTCTATTCTTTGTCATATCAAAATAGTGTTTAGTGATTAAATTTGTCAACTAGCAGATAAGATCCACTAATAAAATATATATCAGCTGTAACCAATAGATGAAATAAGAGTTGACATCAATGAAAGCAGGAGCAAAATGAACAGAGGGAGTAAAAGTTAAAGTACTTTGGTATTATTATTGGGACAATATCTGCCCACGCAACTCAACGCAGGGCACTGCAGCATTATTTGTAACAGTATGGACTCTACAGATAATATATGACACACAGCAAAGGTTTGCATACTGCAGCGAGTCAACCTGAATCATATGCGTACTACACTATCTCTGCACTTACAGTATGTGTACTGCGCGCAGTATGTATGGGGAATGAGCTACAGTCGCACGTGATTAGGTCACATGACAACAATATAGCAGAGCACAGTCGGGTTAGCTAGCGAGTGAAGCCGTGGCTCCAGACTGACCGAGCGGCAGGCCGCAGTGCAGCAGCAG
The DNA here is from genome assembly GCA_021397915.2 of Tor tambroides. NCBI lineage: Eukaryota > Metazoa > Chordata > Actinopteri > Cypriniformes > Cyprinidae > Tor > Tor tambroides. The sequence goes on along the minus strand of JAFVLL020005155.1, from coordinate 44,972 downwards.
GGTCAGGGTGCTCCTCCTGATGTGGTGCTGGATGAAGCTGATGTCCTCGCTGCCCAGACAGCCCGAGAACAGCTGCTGCACCGTCAGCCCCGCGGAGCGGAACTCGTTCGGTGTGAACACGAAACACAGCGCGAACACCAGATACGCCAGAGTAAAGCTGGCCTCCGGCCGATCCATCAGCTTCATCCGCAGAACTACACTCAGAGAACAGCGACCATCAGCTTACCCCTCAGGGCGAACACGCATATTCACAAAGAACGAAAACCTGTTGAAGAATAGCGCAGCGACTGAAGCTATTAAACCACAACAGAGGACGTGGCAATGACGCTTTCAAAATAAAAGCCCCAGCCGCGACACTAGTGATGGGATTTATGGCTCTTTGAGGGGATCCGGATCTTGGCGATCCGTTCCTTTCAAAGAGCCGTTCAAAAGAACGGCTCTTTTGGCTCTTTTTAAATATTTAGTCAGTTTTAAGAAGCCAGCTTGGGGGCATCGCAGTTTATCCTGGAAATAATCACTGGGAGGAATGATGAGGTGAGATTTGTAGTCAAATAATTAAAACTAATTAAAACTTTTAATTAAAACAGCAATATCTGAGTTTGAATTATTCTGAAATATTGATTATTACCTCATTTGTCATGTGTGGACTATATTCCATAGGGTTGCATAACATCCCTCTGCTTAGACAGTGACATCACTATTTTGGATTTACCTTTAGTACAAAGTGTGTGTATGTGTAAAGCTACGTTGTCTTATGTTATTCATACAATACCAAGAGGCACGCAGGATTTTTTTCCACTGGAGTACTCAAGCGAAGGATGCGTGCACAACTATCATCATGCTGTTAGGCAGTAGCCCCTCCCCCTATAACTGTTCTGTCTCGCGGAGGAGCTAATTTGTCCAATAGCATCTGTCTGCGGACTGCAAGAGAGGGGCGTAACTTGAAGGGGGCGTAACTTGTAGCAGGGGGCGTAACTTGAAGTTGTCCAAATCACACAGAACCACGCGAGATGTCAAAGCGAGATGTTGTTGGCAAGATGGCCGCTTGTATAGAGACAAAGGTGAGAATATTTTTTTTTCCTAAATAACTGTTTAAATTGAAGTGTGTAAGTCATTTTCAAACAGTAGTATTGTTTCTGTAGTTAATAATCTATTAAAGCTAAAGTGTAAAGTAAGCAATATATAAGCAAAAGGTGTAAAGACGCTATCCCACGGTTTGACAGACGAGGCTAAAATGCATGTCTGGGTTGTTTTTACTGAAAGAAACTTGGACTGACTGATTGTTTTGTCTCAAGATATACATCAGTAGTGTTTTTATCCAAGGCACGTTTATAAAAGCTACTTAAATGTCCTAATTGAACTATGGCCTAATCCTGACTTAATTTAAACCCTGTCTGTGAAACCAGGCCTAAATAATATAGTAACATTTGTAGTTTTGCTATAAAAACACGTTTTATTATGTATAGCTAACGGGGAGCTCCAGTAAGTGTCTCCAAAGTGGATTTAAATAAACCATATATTCATCTTAAAGACGATTGCTAGGAAAATCTTTGATAAATATTGCATATGAGCACATCTAATAGACATGAAACAGACATCTGAGTGAGTGATGTATTTGTGCTATTATGTAGAATTCACTGTTGTCAACACTGCTTTACATGAATGTAATAATGTAAACATAAAAATATCTACATGAAGTTACTAAACATTAGTTAACTCTCTTATTTGTCTATTAGTATTGTTGATAAACTGAGGAGCTTTTGTGTTGGATAAAAAGCGAGTTACATCAGCATCTACCTCAACATGTAAATGCAGTATTGAGCAGATAAATCACAGAGGTGACTGAATCTTGTCTGGATGTTACAGGGACAGATGAGACACACGTGTGTTTATCCAGTGAAGAGTGACTGATGAAGAAATGCTGCCATCAAATGCTCTCAGTGAGTATACTAATGAAATGAATTAAACATCTTTTAAATCTTAAGTTGTAGGTTATTTTAATTGTCATTTCAAACAGAGTTATTACAGCACTTTTCTTGTTCTTGATTCCTGTGCCTTTGCAGCAGATCTTCTGTGGTGGAGCAGGACCTGCAAGGCAATGTGACGGTAGCATTTGTGAGAGAAAAAAGGGGGAGAACCTGAAACAAAAATATAAAGTATGATAATTTTGTTACTTCTAATACAGAAATCAAATGACACTGTAATGTTAAAATGGCTGATTTTTTTTATTGTGTTTGTGCATTTTTGTATGATCTGAAATGTCTGCAGACTGGTGTGAGCTGAGCACTGAGGATGGAGAGTCCACAGCAGCATCCAGTGCCATGGATGAGACCCTCCATCACTCCACCTGCCTTTACTGCCTCATCTGGACCGGCTGTTGCTGTGGTCTCTTCATCATCAGTGACCCCAGAGCCAGCAAGAGCATCTAGAAAAAGACCAAAAGACACTGAGGATGTGATTTTGGTCAAGTTTGTTCAGCTGGTTTCTGTTCATGCAATGAAGCCTGACTTTCAGAAGCTTTAAAAGCATCATTAAAAAAAGTCAAGAAGCTTTTATCCAAAGTGATTTATAATGCTCTTAATACAGGGACCCACAATCCCCTGGAGAAAAGAGCCTTGCTCAAGGACACACTGGTGGTTGTGAACCAGTAACCTTTTGCTTACCAGTTCAGTGGTTTAGCCCACTACAAAAGTAATAAAGCTACAACAAAAATGTATATGTAATTGTAAACATGAAATGAAATTTGGCAAGAAATGGAAAGCTGACAGCATGAATTGTAAAATGTTTAACTCTGTTTAAATGTTTTACAGGTAGTCGTGCTAATGGAGAACAGGCACATGAATGTTTGGAGCAGACACAGTGGCAGCCAGAATGTCCCGCACATTTTCTCCTGCTCTTGCCTCAAAGTTGTGTGGTTCAGGGGTGTCATCATGGTCTTCCTCATCCTCTGGCTCAACGATGTCCCCATTGAGAAGTGCAAGATTGTGAAGCACAGCGCAGCAGCAGAACTGGCTCAGCTGTGTTGAGATGGCAGTAGGATGTGGGTTCACTGTCTGTAAATACATGATTGTTAGAGAAGTTTGAACGAAGCTTTGTTTTATCTGTTGTTGACTTGTATATGTATGTATGTATTGTGATGCTTACTTTTATTCATGCATTTATTCATGTTTCTTATTGTTGTCAGTAAATAAAATATTTATATTTTATTCATGCATTAATTGCTTGACTGAAAATTGATGTATTCACATCGACTGCATTTGTTTAACTAGTGTATATTCACATATAGCTATGTCATATGACAAAAATTATATTTGGCTTATTTTACTAAAATGAGTCATTTTTAGGAAAAAAAAAAGTAATGTAATTATTGGTTATCATTATTATTGTGTGTAAGTCTTGGGGTTGGCTAGTGATGCAATTCATTCTGGGGTAATCTAAATTAAGTTGTAATACTTACATTTATAGTATAAAATCAACAGTCTTCTCCAAAGGCGAGATCTTCAAGCAGTTGCCCAACGTCAACTTTGTGCAAACATTGCAAACGCTGAGGAAAACTGTACTAGGTAGGGTTGTTGAGTTAGTGATGCCATGAGGTGTTAGTGCTCCTGGAGGACGGTGTCTGAAAAGTTTAGCTCCAACCTAATTAAACACACCTGAACCAGCTAATCAAGGTCTTACCGAGCATACTAGAAATTTCCAGGCAGATGTACTGAGGCAAGTTGGAGCTAAACTCTGCAGGACATCAAACCCTCAGGATCCACGTTTGGTCACTGTGTTGGTACTGTCCCTCTTTTATTATTATTATTGCCTAACTTATAATTAAATATAAGATCAGGGAAAGATGGTTGTATCTAACAATGAACAATCTTATGGCATAAAACAGCAAACATGAATATTATGTGTTCATCATAGTATGAGATTATATACACAGAAAACAAAACGGTGGTTAATTAAATATAATAATTCATCATGATGCTTTTTTAGAAAACTGAGGGATGAAACGAAAGTTAAATTCAACAAGAGAAAGAAGAAAACAGGAGATTTAAGCCACTTTTGCTTGTGGATGAAACATTTTGCACATAAAATAAAGAAATTAACAACATATTCAAGAGATAATGATTTTGGGTTTTCGTAATAAAATAAATACAATTTCTTTAACCTCTTAAGACCCTGCAGCCTCATATGAGCACATTATATTTTAGTGAATTTCTGTATGTCCTCTACAGAGCACATTCAGGGCTTTTCAGAGATACTAAATGTTTGGATGTTTCACCATGACCACTCCTTCTCCTTGGTCTTCAAAAATGTCTGAAATTAATTTAGTGACACTCTTATGGAAACATGATAATATTTTGTAATTATCAATTAAAACTGTGTGTCATAAATCAACATCTCAGGAAAATGTTATGGGGTTTCAAATCAGTTTGAAACCCCATAACTTTCTGTTACGAAACAGGATGATGATTTCATACATGTCCTATTATGAGGACACCAGGACTAAAAGCATGTTTATTACGGGTTTTGGGAGATATAACATGAATAGGGAAATAAATTATATTTCAATATTCTATGAAATATTAGGCCTATATATTATTATGAAAATCTTGTCAATTATTACACTTATTTTTTTTTCATTACATGTTGCCCCAAAAACACATTAATATGCAAATTAGATTTAGTTTATAGATACATTGTATATAATGAGAAAACCCGTTTATGGCCATTTTACACACATTTTGCAGAAAGAAAAAAGGTATATCGAATCATTCTGTTATAACATAGTTGAGAATCATTTTTATACAAAGTTTGGTAAAAAAAATAAAAATAAATAAAATCTTAAACTAAAAATGTATTGGTGATTTAAAAAAAATCAATTGTTTTTGCCCACGCATGTTCATTCATGTCTTTTTAGTTTTTCAAAGAAACTGAGTCCCGATGTCCTCAACGGAGGACATAGCATAACTTATGAATGAAATATCATTTTTTATTTATTTGTTTACATTATTCTAAATGCTCTAAACAATTTAAAGACATGAAAAAAAAATCCTAAAACTTTTTTTCTCAGATCTTAAGAGGTTAAGGATAAAACAGTGGATGGCATTAGTGGTTTAAAAATATAAGAACAATCAAACCAAAGGGTCCTTGGCTACTACAATCACAAAATAAAAGGGCAGCTGTTTCTTCAACAAGACCACAAACTGAGCAAATTTCATCAGTATCAAGATACTTAGAGATAGATTAATTAAACCTGTCACTCATATCTTTTAAGTTGTTGCGCTTGTTATAACGTCTCAGGTCACATGATAACATCAACAGCGGATGATATCCGAATCGCATTCATACTCAAGGCATTCAGGCTGTAGAGTATGTGCTCTTTTAGCGCTCGTTAAGTATTGAAGAAAGTGTGCGGTTTCCCGACAACATCTCCTTTTGACATCTCGCCTGGTTCTGTGTGATTTGGACAACTTTAAGTTACGCCTCCTTCCAGTTACGCCCCTCTCTTGCAGTCCGCAGACAGACCCCTCTCAATTTGTGTGCATCTGTGTGAAACACGCATAGGAAAAAAAAAACGACAGAAAGAACGGCTCCCCCCCCAGCCGCGACTCGGCTCCCATCGTTCATGTTTATGAGCCGTTCAAAAGAATCGGTTCGTTCGCGAACGTCACAACTCTACGCGACACGCTGCCTGATAAACACAGACCTGCAGGAGCTCACTGCACTGGGAAATAGAATAAAAAGATTATGGAATATATTCCAGTATTTATTTGTAAATGTGGACATAAAGAAACAACTCGCATATGATGTATTCTTTTGAGCGTAAAAGCATAATTAAATCTCAAAGCGCAATTAAGTTAATTCACTGAGAAACGAGGTCAGCAGGAGTTTATCATCATGACAGTAGATCAGAAAAAAAAAAACAATAGAAACCATCACAGAAATTCTAATGGTTTCCACTACAAATACCATTATAAACATTACAAACCATCAAATTTTAACCATTTTCTGTAGTGTGTTTTGGGACATATTCCATTATAATTTAGTGGTTTTAAAAAGGCACCAATAGAAGGCAAGCAATTACCAGTAGAGACCCACAGGGACCATTACAGTTTCCATTAAAACCAGTACAATTCCCATTACAACCAGTAAAACCATTACACATTCTGTGATGGTTTTTTTTCTTATTCAGCAGGGCAGATTATGGCTGAGAAGTCACTGGGTCAGAACAGAAGAATAACTGATAACCTCTGTTTTATACTTTTACTGTGTAATATCATAAATGGCAGATGTTTTCATTAAACCTAAATGAATGAACGCAAAAGTAAACAATACCTATGAGAGCCCAAATTAATGTATTTTTTCTAATAGGACGCAGCCTTGCACTTCCTTCTCATTATTGTTTTTGTGCATAACAGTTATGAGTTACTGGGTCATATTTCTCCTGGTTTAATCCGATTGCCATCAGAGGGGTGGGCCGAAGATTGACTGACAGCTTCTCCAACCAATGACACTGCAACCCCACAGTGTCCGACCAATTAGAGCGGAGCTCTCGACAGCCTGGGGGCGGGACGCAGCCCTGTGATTGGCTGTGTGCTGAAGCGCTGTTTTCCGTTCTGTCCATTACTAAAATCCGAATCGAAGAAACGGCATTAGTCTGAATTCTGTTTCATCCGAACACCTTATTCTGAATTCCTCTCAACTGTAACGGAATATTCATTTATGTCTAAGAGATCTTTGTGTAAGATGTCAAGCAGTCGAAGAAGCACGCATTTCTGGAGCGAGGAGGAGACGGATTTCCTTCTGCAAGCTTTAAAGGAGATGAACATCGACCGCTACAGAGACGGCAGAAAGCACCGCAACAGCCTGGTCTTCAGGAAGGTGTGCGCCAGGCACAAGGAGGCAGGCTTTGTGCGCTCATGTGATCAGGTCAAGCACCGCTGGAAGACCCTGAAATCCATTTACTATAAGGCCAAGAAACAGAACAACAGCAGCTCTAGAGCTGCCTTCAGACACTTCGACACGATGGAAGAAATCTTTGGACACAGACCTCTGGTTCTCACGACAAACCCAAGCAGATCCCCGCTGTCTGACAGCAAGTGCTTCACCTTCGAGGATGGAGAAGAGGATGAGGATGAAGATGGCGAGTGGCGCATCTTTAGATGCACTGTGACATGACCGTCGCATAGCTGTTTTATAGTTCATGTTTAACAAAAAAACAACAACAACAACAAAAAAAAACTGTTAAAACAAAACAACTTATTGTATGTACTTACTTATCTATTGGTATATAAGTGGTACCATAAAGAAATAATAAATACACGACCAGTCAAAAGTTTTTGAACAGTAAGATCTTTAATGTTTTTTAAAGAAGTCTCTTCTGCTCCCCAAGCCTGCATTTATTTGATCCAAAGTACAGCAAAAACAATAACATTTTGAATATTTTTACTATTTAAAATAACTGTTTTCTATGTTAATATCTGTTAAACTGTAATTTATTTCTGTGATCAAAGCTGTATTTTCAGCATCATTACTGCAGTCTTCAGTGTCACATGATCTTCAGAAATCATTCTAATATGCTGATTTGCTGCTTAAAAAAAACGTTTTTCATCATCATCATCATCATCATTATTATTATTATTATTATTATTATTATTATTATGCTGAAAACAGCTGAGTAGAATTGTTCAGGTTTCTTTGATGAATAGAAAGTTCAGAAGAACAGCATTTACTTGAAATAGAAATCTTTTGTAACATTATAAATGTTACAAATATAGCGACTCCAAGCTGTTGAATGGTGTAGTGTATAATGTTACAAAAGCTTTTTATTTCAGATAAATGCTGATCTTTTGATCTTTTGATTCATCAAAGAACCCTGAAAAAAATGTACTCAACTGTTTTAAATATTGATGATAATAATAAAAAAATTATCCTGAGCAGTAAATCAG
>JAFVLL020005155.1:8803-36929 GCA_021397915.2 Tor tambroides | reverse complement strand
AGGTTGCAGAAGTGGAAGGTCAGCTTGTCAGTGCTCAGACCATACGCCGCACACTGCAACAAGTCAGTTTGCATGGCTGTCATCACAGAGTGAAGCCCCTTCTGAAGCTGGCTCACAAAAAAGCCTGCAAACAGTTTGCTGAAGACAACCTGTCCAAGAGCATGAATTACTAGAACCATGTCCTGTGGTCTGATGAGACTCAGATAAACTTGTTTGGCTCAGATGGTGTCCAGCATGTGTGGCAACGCCCTGGTGAGGAGTACCAAGAAAATTGTGTCTTGCCTACAGTCAAGCATGGTGGTGGTAGCATCATGGTCTGGGGCTGCATGAGTGCTGCTGGTACTGGGGAGCTGCGGTCCACATTTGCTAGGTTTTATAACCTGGACGTCCCTGCCTTACAGGTGATGGCCCTTTCTGCATAGTGGATGTGCATAGGTGGAAACAGCTCTGAGCAGAGTTCGGCCATAACACGCCCAACTCGCCAGGATTGCTTACTTGTACTCTCCCGGCCTCCTGGAGTGCCGAGGCTGCATGAGTCTTCCTTGGAACGATTACCCAGGCCGGGCGTGACCTCTGTGAGTTTGGCCCGTTTGCCTTTAAGGGTTTCTCTATTATACTTGTCCCTCTGGGCCCTTTAGGTGCTTAAGGCAAGTTCATATGTCAGTCGTTCCCCTACCATAGCATGGCGTGATTGTACTGGTTCCCCATAGCGTCTTGCGACGCAGTACGAGTGAAGTATCGATAAGGAATGTACTCAGTTACTAACGTAACCTCGGTTCCCTGAGATACGGGAACGAGTACTGCGTTGCTGGCCGTGCTATGTAGCTGCACGACTCAGTCGTTGCTTCAGTCGAAGTAACCTGAGTATCCTATGGCGAATCGCCCGCTTATATAGCCAGATTGCCCCGCCCATTCTGGCAGGCTCTGGTGGGCTTCGTGGCCATAGGCTCGTGCAGCTCCGCAGCCAAGCCATTGGTTCGTTTTTGAAATACACTGCACGAACCCATGGCCGTGCAGTTACACTGCGTTATTAAAAAAAGGCTTCAGTTCAGGAGAAAAAAGGACTTTTTCCCATAGCGTCTAGCGACGCAGTACTCGTTCCCATATCTCAGGAACCGAGGTTACGTTAGTAACCAAGTACGTTTCTTCTTAAATGTCACTCATCTTAAACACTGATGAATAGAATAAGCAGACACAAACTAATTTTGATTATTCAAAATTCATATTTCACTAAAAATCGTAAAAAATTATGGTTTTTGTTTTCAACGTGTTTTTGTAGCATTGATTAATGTAGCCAATCACCAACATTTTCTGTTGTTTTCTTGAATGCAGTGGCCAAGCGTTTAAGTTAGAATCAACTCTGGCTCTTTTTATCAGTTATAATGGGAGCACTCTTTGCGTGATTTCTTGGCTACAGTTTATTTGGAATTTGAACAAGTTTTGTTTTTCATGATGCTAAGAGGAATGCTTATACGCTGAAAATTTCAGGAGTGACATCCACATATGAATGCGGCATTTATACACTACCAGTCTTGTACACTACAAGTTTTTGAACAGTAAGATTTTGAATGTTTTTTTAAAGAAGTCTCTTCTGCTCCCCAAAACTGCATTTATTTGATCCAAAGTACAGCAAAAACAGTAAGATTTTGAAATATTTTACTGTTTAAAATAGCTGTTTTCTATTTGAATATATTTTAAAATGTAATTTATTCCTGTGACCAAAGCTAAATTTTCAGCATCATTACTCCAGTCTTCATTGTCACGTGATCCTTCAGAAATCAGTCTAATATGCTGATTTGCTTTTCAAGAAACAATTATTATTATTATTATTATTATTATTATTATTATTATTATTATCAATATTTAAAACAGTTGAGTACTTTTTTTTCAGGATTCTTTGATGAATAGAAAGTTCCAGAGATCAGCATTTATCTGAAACAAAAAGCTTTTGTAACTATACCATTGAAAAGCTTGGAGTCAGCGGAGTCTATATATATATATATATATTTCAAACTTCAATTCATTTTGAAGTTTGAGAGAAATGACAGGCAACCCAAGCTTGTTCACAGGAATCCCGTGGCTTTGTCATGTAGACTGTTAGCGGCACTTACATGATAAAAAAAAAATCTTTTCAAGGCTGCTGAGTGTTATTGACTAATCAAAGATGACTTTATGCCATTTGGCTTTTATGTGATCTTAGAAAACTGACATCACAATCATGTCATGGAGAAAATTTTAGCCAGAGGCTAAACTTCTGTTTTTCTTTTGTTGTTGTTGTTTATTTATTGTATTATATTTTATTGTATTGTATTTACCAAAACCAGTTTTTACTCTTAATCTGTACTTTGGTGTGTGATTTGGACCCTGTTTGAAAACTTTAGGTGCCAGTGTTTTTTTTCTTTACTTCAGTCCTCAGAAAATGCAGAAGTCTTCACACCTAAAATACTTCAGGGAAATGATAAGGACAAACGTAAAAATGTATACAGGTATTGAACACCTTTTTTTTAATGTGTTAACCTCAGTCACCACTTCTTTCCTGTTTCTGGGGAGTTGCTGTTGCTGATTTATTTGGGTTTATTTTACTAAAACCCTGATCCACACCCTGTATTGTCACATAATAAAAGATGCAGGCCGTTATTATTTAATAACATGAAAATGCTCTGTCCTCCAGGTTTGTGTGTCCATATGCTGGTTTGTTTCGTTGCAGTCTGACCAGCCTTGTGTTTATGATGGAGGGTGAAGGAGAAGTGCTTTATAACACTGTCTCATGGGATCCTCGTCTGTTAGATGGTTTGGGTGAGATGCAGCCTGCAGGACCCTTGTACGACATTAAATGTTTTAATGGTTCAATCTCAGGACTACACCTTCCACACAGTGAAATATTCTCTGGTATGGTCATTTCTACATGCTAAATGTGATGGATGCATATAATTCTCACAGTTTGAGGGTTTAAATAATCAGCTTTGTTGGAAAACTGTCTGTACATATTAAATAATAAAATATAATTATTTATCATTTTTGTGTGTTTTACAGAGGAAGACATGGATTGTTTAGCTGTAGCACATTTCACTGGTGATAACGTAGCAATAATGAATCCTCTTAAAGTGACTGATGCTCATGTGATGATTTACATCAAAGATCTCTCCATCTTTGGGCTCATAAAAAGGATGATCTTTCCTCCTTCCCCTGTCATTGCCCAAGTACTTGTCTTTCTGCGACCAATGGATGTGAGTCAGGACGAGAACATACTGGATGTCCATTTGCTCCCGTGGAATGTTCCACTGTCAGAGGTATCAATATTTTTTGTTTAAATGATAATATAATACTGAAAATTGGTGTTGCCATTTGGGTGGTTTGTATTAACATGGGTTAAAAACTATGATAACCCTGGGCTGAGCAAACTGTGAAAAGCTCTAAAGTATAGGTGTAAATAAGAGATTCACTGCGGTGTAGTCAACTTCGATTGTGAGAATATAGAACCAATGAGCTTGCTATGAAAAGACTATTACACAAGGAATATAATCAGTTTACAATTAAAGGCTTTAGTTTTTAGTCACCAAAGGGGCCAGTGGCCACATACACACTACAAATTTTCAGGAGTGACAGCAGCATTTAAATGCAGGAGTCCACTAAGTTCTCATTCCATGTGTGAACCACTGACAGATGTAATAATCATTGAATATGACACCAAAAGTGGAATATATGGCTTAAATTGTTTGATCACCCAAAAATGAAAATTCTGTCATTAATTACTCACCTTCATGTTGTTCCAAACCTGTAAGACCTTCGTTCATCTTCAGAACACAAATTAAGATATTTTTGATTAAATCTGAGAACTTTCTGACCCTGCATAGACAGCAACACAACTGACACATTCAAGGTCCATGTGACATCAGTGTTTCAATCACAATTTTATAAAGCTACGAGAAAACTTTTTGTGTACAAAGAAAACAAGAATAATGACTTTATTCAACAATTTCTTGAACGAGCATGAACACAAGAGGCGGGATTTATCACATGAACCAAGCACAGCTGATCATAGCCAGTCATATCCAATCATATCGCGATGGAGGTGTCGCCTCGTCTCACGTGACTTTCCCCCATTCATTCTCAATTACCCCCCACAAAACTCACTGCACGCTTTAGGGAGTCTGTTAAAACTCAGTGGGGTCAGGGGAGGCGAGAGAGACGCGGACTCCCGCTGTAGTTTTACAGTACCTGCTGGTGTTGCTGTTGAGCAATGTTTCTTTAGAAAAACAAGTGATTTATACACTTTGTAATGTCATATTTTGTAATAGTGGTGGGTTTTTTTGTACTACGATTTTTTTTTTCTCATTCAGTATTTTGTGGAGGCACTGCCTTCCTTGACTCCTCAGTGGAAACACCCCTGCCTAAAAGTGAAATTTCTTAATTGTGTTAAAAATAAAGGCTGTTTACTAATTATTTGAGGTAACATTTTTGTTACCTAGGCTCTGGCTGGCCTACACAGCCTCTTCCTAACCCTAACCTCTTCTTAAGGTTAAGGACCAGCACACGGAGAATATGCACATTAAAACCAGTTCAAAGTGTTGTCTCACCCCGGGAACAGAATACCATCTGTGTTGTCAACCAGAGATATCTACAGTGCAGCCAGAGGTAACATCATATTTCATTTAAACATTTTTCATTATATTTAGTTGCAAACATCTCTACAATATATTCTGTTATAATTAAAGAGTTAGTTCACCCAAAAATGAAAATTAAGGAGAAAATTAATTTCTGCTTTCATGGTCCAGTTATAAAAAAAATAGTACAGCACTGAATCAACATCAGGGCGAGTAAATAATGACTAAATTTTCATTTTGGGGTGAACTATCCCTTTAAAGTCACTAATAGTGTCACTGAAGTATAGATTTAGTTATTTTTGTCTCTCTATATAATTTCCTGATAGATTTCTAGTTGTTTTAGCACAAGGATTAATGCTGGTTTATCAGGTCTTTTAGTTTTTTTCTGCCCAAGAATTGCCTTCACAGTCTTGTTCTTTTTTCAGACTGAGGTGTTTGACTTTAATTTTGGCCCAAACTATCATCCCACATTTGAAGTGTTTGTGAATGTCAGCAATAAGGAGGTTAAGCTAAGTCTTATGGATAACACTGAAAGAAGGGAAGTGTGGGTTCCACGACGAATCCTTCTCACAGGTAATAATTGACAGAAATAATTGTTGCTAGAATTTATCATGGATATGAAGTTGAGTGTAATTATAACACCAGTTATGAAATAAAAAGCATATAAATAATGGAAGCTTTAAAATAGACTTAACTTTTGATTAAAAACAGATTTAACCCATATCAAATGATTATATGTAAGCTTTTGCTTCAGACACATTCCTTACAGTTAAATGAATTAGTGCCATATAAAGATGAAAAATATATTTAGTAAAATTAATAAGAAATAAAAGTTATCATTTCCTTCCTGAGTTGTGTGCTTTTATTTGACATACAGTTGATTAGTGTTTTTCCCCAAGTGTTTCAAGATGATTTTAACATTTTGGCTTAAACTAAATAGAATATTGTGATCTACGAAGACTTTATCATTCTAAGTACTTTGATAAGGTTTTGGTTTGATAAGGTTTTTATGACTGATTTTTCTATTTTGTTTGTAACATCAGGCCAAGATGTAGAACTCCCAGCTCACAGAGGGCACACAGGTACGAACTCAATTGCCGTAGTTGCTTATTCTTTCTGTTACGCACAAAATTTTCTGAAAAGTTTAATCTTTTTTGTTTTAATCAGAAACTGATTTTGTGAACAAACACAGACGTCACCTCATTCAGAGAGTTTCATCAGTGATGGCAATTGCTGATGGTCTTAGGACCGAATACATGATTACAGGTGAAATGTACAGTAAAATTCATGCTATAAAACCACACCAAGAGCAAATGAGAGTCTTGTTGGATGCTATTGACTCTGGAGGAGCTTCTGTAAAAGCAGAATTCTACAGATTGCTGATTGAGAACGAACCTTATATAGTAAATGAATTAGATTCTTAACCCAGTTGACCGCAGTAATGCTGAGGAAATATTAGAGAGGAACTTCAGTCAGTTTGAGACTTAAACGGCAGCTACAGCTTATATAAGATAAATCCAGAATTTTCTGAATTTAGTACAAGATTTACAAATGATATTTTTGGCATGAACCCCACCAGTTTGTGTCAAACCTTATAATCATGTTCTTCAGCATAATCTAAGAATGAACCAAATAGCATTTTGTGCTTCAGTGAAAGCAAGAACATCTGACCATCTGTACAATGTCAACATGTGTATGTCTGCTGATTTTGCCTATTTAATGTAGCCTAACTGTGAAATGCAGAATCTAAAATATTTCTTCATTTATGTCATGCTTTGTTTGTTTTCTCACATTGTATATCCAGATATATATTTGAGGTTTCATTTGAATCCCTGTATTTGGTGCTAGTTGTATATGTTAATGTACAGTAATGTGCTTATGGTTTACTCTGACTGGATTTAATATGAGGTATGTATGATGCTGTTACTGTATGACAATATGAGTGACTATGAGAAATGTTTTTTTTTATTTTAGAATACTATGGAAAAATAACCACATACAATTACAAAAAGTTACTGCTGGTAAAAAACAGGAGTCATATTTTTCTTTGTTTCATATTTTTATTTTACATTTTTAACAGATGAATAAATCAAACAAATAGTTAATCATAAAATGAAGTACTTTAAAAAATAATAATAATAATTATGGGAGCATGAGGAAATGGATCTCGAGTCACATGTTCTCACATTGACACACTATAAACACATATTGCATGTTTATTTCCTCATCTTTCCATCTCTGATATGTGAATTTGATGTCAAATTCATTGTCCTCGCATCATACATAGAGTATAAGTCAAATAAGTCTCAGTCATTAAGACATCTGACATTGATAGTTAATGAAAACCCATTTTGTAAATGAGCGGCTGCAAAGAGAGCGGATCCTTATGGTCTGATTCAGCATCTCTCTCTCTCTCTCTCTCTCTCTCTCTCTATATATATACAACAGTTCTTTCCCCCATCAGTAAAAATCGCATTCCGCTTCACGTCCATTTGACATCTACACTAGGATGACCACCCGTCCCGCTTTGCGTTGTACTGCACAGCATTTTCACCCCTTGTCCCGCACGTGGCATATTGAGAAAATGTCCCGCATTTTCATCAGTCTGTTGGGTTTTAATTGTCATATTAAGAAAACGTACATACGTTCTTTTGCCTTTTTGAGAAAGCTTTTTATTTATTCTTTTTGTGGCGTAGTTTTCGCGCAAATGATGTGCGGACCTCATCAAGCGAGCTAGCACCTGACGGAAATGGTCGAGCGCACACGGAAAAACACGATATTCTCCATTGGTTTTAACCAATTAAAAAAATCGATGCAGCTTTCAGACACGACTTGCTTCTTATTTTAATAGTTTGTTTGCGGCGGTTTCTATGGCGTTATTTTAATGACAAATGTCTAGAGCGCAATGCATTGTATTGCTAGGGCGCATCAAAATGCCAATAGCATCTGTCTGCGGACTGCAAGAGAGGGGCGTAACTTGAAGGGGGCGTAACTTGTAGCAGGGGGCGTAACTTGAAGTTGTCCAAATCACACAGAACCACGCGAGATGTCAAAACGAGATGTTGTTGGCAAGATGGCTGCTTGTATAGAGACAACGGTGAGAATATTTTTTTTCCTAAATAACTGTTTAAATTGAAGTAAGTCATTTTCAAACAGTAGTATTGTTTCTGTAGTTAATAATCTATTAAAACTAAAGTGTAAAGTAAGCAATATATAAGCAAAAGGTGTAAAGACGCTATCCCACGGTTTGACAGACGAGGCTAAAATGCATGTCTGGGTTGTTTTTACTGAAAGAAACTTGGACTGACTGATTGTTTTGTCTCAAGATATACATCAGTAGTGTTTTCATCCAAGGCACGTTTATAAAAGCTACTTAAATGTCCTAATTGAACTATGGCCTAATCCTGACTTAATTTAAACCCTGTCTGTGAAACCAGGCCTAAATAATATAGTAACATTTGTAGTTTTGCTATAAAAACACGTTTTATTATGTATAGCTAACGGGGAGCTCCAGTAAGTGTCTCCAAAGTGGATTTAAATAAACCATATATTCATCTTAAAGACGATTGCTAGGAAAATCTTTGATAAATATTGCATATGAGCACATCTAATAGACATGAAACAGACATCTGAGTGAGTGATGTATTTGTGCTATTATGTAGAATTCACTGTTGTCAACACTGCTTTACATGAATGTAATAATGTAAATATAAAAACATCTACATGAAGTTACTAAACATTAGTTAACTCTCTTATTTGTCTATTAGTATTGTTGATAAACTGAGGAGCTTTTGTGTTGGATAAAAAGCGAGTTACATCAGCATCTACCTCAACATGTAAATGCAGTATTGAGCAGATAAATCACAGAGGTGACTGAATCTTGTCTGGATGTTACAGGGACAGATGAGACACACGTGTGTTTATCCAGTGAAGAGTGACTGATGAAGAAATGCTGCCATCAAATGCTCTCAGTGAGTATACTAATGAAATGAATTAAACATCTTTTAAATCTTAAGTTGTAGGTTATTTTAATTGTCATTTCAAACAGAGTTATTACAGCACTTTTCTTGTTCTTGATTCCTGTGCCTTTGCTGCAGATCTTCTGTGGTGGAGCAGGACCTGCAAGGCAATGTGACGGTAGCATTTGTGAGAGAAAAAAGGGGGAGAACCTGAAACAAAAATATAAAGTATGATAATTTTGTTACTTCTAATACAGAAATCAAATGACACTGTACTGTTAAAATGGCTGATTTTTTTATTGTGTTTGTGCATTTTTGTATGATCTGAAATGTCTGCAGACTGGTGTGAGCTGAGCACTGAGGATGGAGAGTCCACAGCAGCATCCAGTGCCATGGATGAGACCCTCCATCACTCCACCTGCCTTTACTGCCTCATCTGGACCGGTTGTTGCTGTGGTCTCTTCATCATCAGTGACCCCAGAGCCAGCAAGAGCATCTAGAGAAAGACCAAAAGACACTGAGGATGTGATTTTGGTAAAGTTTGTTCAGCTGGTTTCTGTTCATACAATGAAGCCTGACTTTCAGAAGCTTTAAAAGCATCATTAAAAAAATGTCAAGAAGCTTTTATCCAAAGTGATTTATAGTGCTCTTAGTACAGGGACCCACAATCCCCTGGAGAAAAGAGCCTTGCTCAAGGACACACTGGTGGTTGTGAACCAGTAACCTTTTGCTTACCAGTTCAGTGGTTTAGCCCACTACAAAAGTAATAAAGCTACAACAAAAATGTATATGTAATTGTAAACATGAAATGAAATTTGGCAAGAAATGGAAAGCTGACAACATGAATTGTAAAATGTTTAACTCTGTTTAAATGTTTTACAGGTAGTCGTGCTAATGGAGAACAGGCACATGAATGTTTGGAGCAGACACAGTGGCAGCCAGAATGTCCCGCACATTTTCTCCTGCTCTTGCCTCAAAGTTGTGTGGTTCAGGGGTGTCATCATGGTCTTCCTCATCCTCTGGCTCAACGATGTCCCCATTGAGAAGTGCAAGATTGTGAAGCACAGCGCAGCAGCAGAACTGGCTCAGCTGTGTTGAGATGGCAGTAGGATGTGGGTTCACTGTCTGTAAATACATGATTGTTAGAGAAGTTTGAACAAAGCTTTGTTTTATCTGTTGTTGATTTGTATATGTATGTATGTATTGTGATGCTTTTATTCATGTTTCTTATTGTTGTCAGTAAATAAAATATTTATATTTTATTCATGCATTAATTGCTTGACTGAAAATTGATGTATTCACATCGACTGCATTTGTTTAACTAGTGTATATTCACATATAGCTATGTCATATGACAAAAATTATATTTGGCTTATTTTACTAAAATGAGTCATTTTTAGGAAAAAAAAAATAATGTAATTAATTATTGGTTATCATTATTATTGCGTGTAAGTCTTGGGGTTGGCTAGTGATGCAATTCATTCTGGGGTAATCTAAATTTTTAAGTTGTAATACTTACATTTATAGTATAAAATCAACAGTCTTCTCCAAAGGCGAGATCTTCAAGCAGTTGCCCAACGTCAACTTTGTGCAGACATTGCAAACGCTGAGGAAAACTGTACTAGGTAGGGTTGTTGAGTTAGTGATGCCATGAGGTGTTAGTGCTCCTGGAGGGCCGGTGTCCTGAAAAGTTTAGCTCCAACCCTAATTAAACACACCTGAACCAGCTAATCAAGGTCTTACTAGGCATACTAGAAATTTCCAGGCAGGTGTACTGAGGCAAGTTGGAGCTAAACTCTGCAGGACATCAGCCCTCCAGGATCACGTTTGGTCACCCCTGTGTTAGTGCACCTGTCCCTCTTTTATTATTATTATTGCCTAACTTATAATTAAATATAAGATCAGGGAAAGATGGTTGTATCTAACAATGAACAATCTTATGGCATAAAACAGCAAACATGAATATTATGTGTTCATCATAGTATGAGATTATATACACAGAAAACAAAACGGTGGTTAATTAAATATAATAATTCATCATGATGCTTTTTTAGAAAACTGAGGGATGAAACGAAAGTTAAATTCAACAAGAAAAAGAAGAAAACTAAGGAGATTTAAGCCACTTTTGCTTGTGGATGAAACATTTTGCACATAAAATAAAGAAATTAACAACATATTCAAGAGATAATGATTTTGGGTTTTCGTAATAAAATAAATACAATTTCTTTAACCTCTTAAGACCCTGCAGCCTCATATGAGCACATTATATTTTAGTGAATTTCTGTATGTCCTCTACAGAGCACATTCAGGGCTTTTCAGAGATACTAAATGTTTGGATGTTTCACCATGACCACTCCTTCTCCTTGGTCTTCAAAAATGTCTGAAATTAATTTAGTGACACTCTTATGGAAACATGATAATATTTTGTAATTATCAATTAAATCTGTCTAATTTTTAAACTGTGTGTCATAAATCAACATCTCTGGAAAATGTTATGGGGTTTCAAATCAAAATATGACTTTCTGTTACGAAACAGGATGATGATTTCATGCATATCCTCATATGAGGACACCAGGACTAAAAGCATGTTTATTACGGGTTTTGGGAGACATAACATGAATAGGGAAATAAATTATATTTCAATATTCTATGAAATATTAGGCCTATATATTATTATGAAAATCTTGTCAATTATTACTCCCATTATTACACTTTTTTTTTTTCATTACATGTTGCCCCAAAAACACATTAATATGCAAATTAGATTTAGTTTATAGATACATTGTATATAATGAGAAAACCCGTTTATGGCCATTTTACACACATTTTGCAGAAAGAAAAAAGGTATATCGAATCATTCTGTTATAACATAGTTGAGAATCATTTTTATACAAAGTTTGGTAAAAAAAAAAATCTTAAACTAAAAATGTATTGGTGATTTAAAAAATAATTTATATAATAAATTATTAATAGCATAACTGAATGAAATATCTTTTTTTTTTTTTTTTTAAATACGCTAAACAATTTAAAGACATGAAAAAAAAATCCTAAAACTTTTTTTCTCGGATCTTAAGAGGTTAAGGATAAAACTGTGGATCGCATTAGTGGGTTTAAAAATATAAGAACTTAAATCAACCCAAAAGTTATTGGCTATACTACAATCACAAAATAAATGCGCAGCTGTTTCTTCAACAAGACCACAAAATGGGCAAATTTCATCAATATCAAGATACTACGGATGGATTAATTAAACCTGCCGCTCATATCTTTTAAGTTGTTGCGCTTGTAATAACGTCGTAGGTCACATGATAATGTAAACATGGCGGATGTTATCCAAATCGTTTTCATACTTAACGCATTCAGGCTGTAGAGTAAGTAGCCTACCTAATTATACTCAGAGAGTATGCGGTTTCGGACGCAGCCCGACAACATCTCGTTTTGACATCTCGCGTGGTTCTGTGTGATTTGGACAACTTCAAGTTACGCCCCCTGCTACAAGTTACGCCCCCTTCAAGTTACGCCCCTCTCTTGCAGTCCGCAGACAGACCCCTCTCTCAAAATGGGCAAGCACAAATCTCTTCTCTCATAGGTGGATTCTCTCTCATAAATCTACTCCACATAATACATTGGTTTTAGCGCAGTAATACTAAGTTTTCAATGAATCAACTGAACGTTCCTTTGTTTCTAGTTCTAAAGTGATGTTTTTGAATTAGTAACGGAGGCTTAGGCTCAGCTGTTAAACTGTCAACTGAGATTTGAATCCGTGGCGGAAGGAAGTAGTTCTGCACAAAAGAAAATTTATAAAACTTGAGATTGACTCAGCGAGTGTGATTACCTGCATCTGATACAGCATTCATTCTTCAGATCAGTCTCATATTCACAATAAAACATTAGTTTGAATGTCCACTGAGGAAAGCAATAGGCTCTATGTCGCACTATCCTTTCATCTGTTAAGGGTGATTTCCGATAACACAGTAATTACTTGTTTTACATTACATGACATGTACCCACCTGAAAATAAGTGACAGAACTTGAGCTGGACACAAGGTCATGGTTCCTTTCAGGATTGTCAGTGCTTTTGAAGCAGAGGCTCCCCCGTCAGCACCATCTACAGATGTGGTGTTAAATAGCAGACAAAGCTTTGTCACTGAATGGGCATTAGAAAGGACATGAGTGTGTGGATGTGAAATGGACATAAAGATTCTGACATCAGCTTGATTTTGGGACACGTTTCAAAAGGAGATGTGGCAAATCGATGCTGTCCAAGGCCCCAGTTAAAAAAAATGCTACTTAAACTTAATCAGGCTGACAAAGAATTCATATTATGCAATAAATATCAAACACACAAATCATTGATGTCAAATTGATGTCATATTGACATCTAAACAATGACACTGATTTAATGTAAACCAATTTTCGTGTGAGTATTAACTTCATATTTTCACTCTAGCCTTAATGTACATGTATTTTGACTTATTTTTGCCCCGTCCATTGTTATGGTTATCACTATCATTGCACATTCGCAAATAAATGCCGCATTATGTGGATGTCACTCCCGAAACTTCGCAGGGTGGTCCTCTTCATGAAAATTCAGAATGGATTGTAGCTAAGAAAGCGCTCCCCGTATAACGCTAAAAAGCTTCACTCAGCTTCTGAGTTAAGAAAAAAAAAAAGAAAAATGAATGAACGCAAAATTACACAGACCCTCACTGCACTGGAAAGATGGCATTACAAAAAAAGATGTATAGCGTTAAACAGCAACTAAGTCATGTACTGTATCCATCCGTTGTCCTTTGCAGAACTGCAAATTTAAAAATTGTATATATCTTTTATACATTATATTGAGATCTAATGAATATTCAAAGCTACCCAGATCTCAAAGAAAACTTTAGAATGACCATGACACTCCTGTAGATTAAAAAACTTTATTATCAGACGGCTACATCCAAAAAAAATCTAAAAACTCTGTAATGCATTTTGGCACGTGTCTTCCTCGGGGAGAGCAAACAACAAACTTAGCACAGGTGAAAGCAGTATCATTCATTAAGTCATCTGATCATAGTCATGTGACAAACAACTCCCTATAACATTAAACATTCACAAAAAAAGCATATTTTCACACTCAAAAAGTACAGCAAATTTCCATACTCAAGAAATACCACTTCAAATATAAAAAAAGAAAAATATATATATAAAAAAGGAGTAAAATCCAAGTCCTTATTGAATCCTGGATACATATTAGCCTTTAATTTGTAAATCCAAAATATCTCTCTTTGGTTAAGTTTAAGTTCTCTATTTCCTTTCCTAATAGTAATATTCACATGATCATTATCTTGTATTCTAAGGATCGAAGGATTACTTTTATGCATTAATTTAAAATGTTTTGCCATAGGATATTCTTCATTACCCCTCCTGATGGCATATTTATGTTCAACCAATCAATCCAGTAATCGCCATTTTGTTCTTCCAATATAAAACACCTTACTTTGAGGACATTCTAGTTTATAAATAACATGAGTAGTTTGACAATTAATAAAATGTCTTATAGAATAAACCTTATTTGTATTTTCATCTAAGAATGTTTTACCCTGTACCACATTATCGCAATGGTCAATGATGACATTTACATGTAAAACCCAGATCTCAGTTATATCTTTGAAAGACTAGTAAAAGCTGTTATTGGATACTGAAGATTTTCTGGAACTCTTCCTCAAAAATTTGCTTCAGCCTGGCACCCATTCGGCCAAACCCATTGTCCTTTGAAGAGCAAGAGAACAAAATACAAAAAATCTGTCAATAATCAAATGTCCTCTTGTAAAGTTAATCATCTCAACAATAATCATCAATAATGTCCAAGATATGTGTCCATGTATAAGACTTCATTTCAACTTCATTTTAACAAGCTCTTGATTTTTCTTTTATTTTTGGTGATTTATTATGTAACGTGTTTCAGTGAATCTTACCCTATTGAATGTGCTGCAGTTGCTGAAAATGAGCTGAAAGTCAGAGACGAACGCTCCTACCGTCTGATACGTGCCACTTTCCAACTTCTGCTTTATTCTGTCCAGCCACATTGGCTGAGATATGAACTCAGAGTATCTGGGCACCTGGAAGTCATTTTATTTCTGGTTTTATTTATTCATATTCTTTTCAAATCTTTTAGCAATTTTGTTCTATTTATAAACTATTTTGAATTAAACTAAGGCATGAAAAGAGTAGCAAATGTAAAAGACAGCAAGAAATAAAGAGAAAATCTCACCATTTTGCGTGGATCCTGAACAAACAGTTTCTTGATGTCCTCTCTGTACACGCATAACAGGAGGTAGTGGCAGTGCTAAAGATGACAAACAACACACATATTCACAATTAGACCCATAACTGTTCTGTTTCTAAACCTGCTGAGCAGTCTATGTAGGCAGCACTTTAAGGCAAAGAAGGCTGTTACAAAATGAGAGCACCTTAAATGTTTGTGGTTATCTTCTATATTAAGGTGCTAAGTTTGTGTGTGTGTGTGTGTTTACCAGTCCGTATTGAGAGACTGGGGCATCGAAAGCCTCTTGTTCAGACATGTTAGTTGAGTCACGCCGTTGTTGATTGGTTCTCAACATGCAAAAGGTACAAATCCATTCCCTACAATCAAACACATACATATACAAATTTAATGTACAGCACACTTGCTGATTTAATGATTTTCTGATTTAATGATTTCTGTTCTGCTTCTTTCTCTCACCCAGGTGAGTCTCCATGTACAGCTGGTAGGTGACAGTGTAAATGAAAAGCTCGCGGACACTCGTCACAACACCCGAGATCTCCCTCAGAGTGACACACGTAACACTCGTCATCATTGTTCTGTTCCATCTAGTCAGAGGATGACATGACACATAACATTTTATCATCACAGAAATGAACTCAAATGCATTTTGATTTTCAATCTCACAATCTTGTTTTGATATATAGGAATCTAAGCCCAACGTCGTATTTCACTGCAAAAGGGAAAAAAAATTATTGTATCAAGAAAATTAAGCTAATTGTAGGTCCAAGATTTTTTATTTGTTTTGACATTATTTTCATAATCATAAAGGGAACAGAAGAAAGAAACTTCTCAATACAGGTTCAGAACAAGTGGAGCGTGAGTAAATGATGACAGAATTTTTGGGTGAATTCTCCCTTTGAACTATTTTTTTAAGCACATTTCTTCCCGAATTCTCAGGAGTGTAATTTCTAACATTCTCAGTAGGTTTTAGATTATCACCACTGTAATGTAGTTTTTTTTTAACTGCATGCTATTTTTTTCAATCAGAATAAAATTCTACAAATATATAATGCTAATATATCATAATGCTAATATAATGCTAAATCCATTAATACCAACATGAATGCCAACTGATTATGTTTATAAATAATTTTTTTCCCACATTAAAATAATGAAAAGGAGTTGTTTTTGTACACATGGTAATAAAATTGTCAAAAATTTGGTTAACTGTCATAAAACTAATGTCACAATGCAGAAACTGTGCTAAAATAGGCTTAGTTTTCTTTTAAGCAGAAAATGTCAAATTCAAAATAAAGACAATATAAAAAATAATAAAATAAAAATGTTTAGCATCAAAATGTTTAGTGATTTTCACAACTTTATTCTATGAAAATCATTTTAATGATCATGTGCACATTAATGTACACATTTAAAAGACTTAAGAATTAAAGTTAATATAAATTATTTTTATGATGACTGCTTATGATTAAATAGGTTTCTCACCACGTCTTCCTCTTGAATACTGCATTTTACACATTCACAGAGAAGGGAATGGATGCGCAGGATTTCTTTCTAGAAATTATAAACAAACAATAAATAATCAAACAAATACATAAATCAATACTCATGCTTTTTGTATGCACTCTCCAATTTGTTACTTTGTGTAAAAAGTTGAGCATTTTTTCCATGGCACAATATATCTTTCTTCCAGTGTCCATTAGTGAGAGTCGGTTCCTGCTTTACAAATTCCTCCGGCGTAAACCATCTTTCCTCAGTACGTATACACTTCCCACGACTCCCTGCAACACAACATAAACATAAACACTTCCCACTCAAACCTTCGACACAGACAAAACAAACTACAAACTGAGTTCTGCACACAAAGCAGTGCAATAACATACCTGAGGCAAACCTGTTTTTGTACAAAGTACCAGTAAGTGAAACACAGGTGACTGGTAAAGAGGGATCCTGGAAAGCAGACAGATCTGCCATGACTTCTTTTTCCTCCTCCTTTTCCTCAACTCTCCCTCTAAACTCTGTTCCTCCTCCTCTCCCTCCCTGTTCCTGGAAATCTTCAGCATCACTTTCCTCCACCGAACCAGAGCTCGTTTCTGAGTCTTGAGGAATAAAACACATTACTGCATTCAGACAGACAGCAGAGAGCGTGTGAATGAGCGAGGATGATGGGTACTCACCTGCACTGAAGCTCTCAGATGAGCTGATAGGAAACAGCTCATTCATGTTCTGCAGGAAGCAACAAAGTCACTTAATGAATGTCAAATGAAAAACAGAGGAAAAGCAAAACCTGACATTGCACACAGAGAGACAAAGTACTTGTTGGACACATGTTCTCTTTCTTCTCTCCATCGGTGGACACTGAAGATGCCCCTCCTGAAAAGATAAGAAAGGAAGTGATCACACATATGGGGTCTGCTGTATTTAGATATTTACCTCATCCTGTATGTTGTAAACTTAAAGGGTCGATGCAAAAATATGTGCTGTACTTCTGATGCTTTGTATTAGAAGCACATTCCTGCTATAGTCAAATATTTTTTTTCAGACATAAAAAGATGCTATATGTGCGTGTGTGTGTGCTTGCATTATTACTTCTATGAGTTTCTTAAGCGGTGTGTTTCTGCAGCAGATGCTGGATTTCCAGTTTTTGCTCTTTTCCTTCCCCCCAAACTTCTCAAAATCAGCTGGGGTGAACCAGCATCCCTTGGACAAAATACACTCTTCCCCTACAGGAGACAAGGATAGGATGCATTCAGACCAAACAATCCACCTATTAAAAATATAATAAATACATACTGTAATAAAATTAAGAGAAATGATAGCAAAAACTCAATAATGGTGAACCTCCGGGCAGTTTGTCCCGATAGAGAGTGCCTTCTTTATTCCCACAGGTTACAGGCAGCTGAGTTTTATAAATAGGCCACATCCAAACCTCCTGCCCATCTCCTTTCTTTAGAGGAGATGCTGAAAAAGAGAGAGAAGACGACACACATCGGGAGAGAGTAAAAATACTGAAACAGGACATCAGGCACCAGGAAACACAGTGAAAGTGTTATTTTAATATCACTGAGACACTATTATAGATACTATTCTAAGGTATAGTTCTTTTAATTTATATTTCACTTTCAGTTATTTTAGTGCATCAAGTAGAACTAAATGAAAATAAATGTTTCCTCTGCAACTAGCTGAAATAAAATGTTTTTATATTTTATATTATTTTAGTTAAGGTTTACTTTATTGCAGATATCAAAAATGTTTTTTTTCTGGTTTTAGTTTTAGTGTTATTTAACTATAACCCTGATGAGAACTTAGACCTGCAGTAGTTCAGGCACTCACAGAATGAGGGTTTTTTGGCTGGTTTCTTCCGAATGGGTGTGGAAGCAGAGGAAGGACCAGGATCATCACTATCCTCACTACTTCTATCATCTTTACTTCTCTTTCTTTTGTGGTTCCTCTCCTTCCTTTTCTCTGCCTTTCCTTCACTCTCTTCCTCCTCTGTTGGTGTCTCAACATCCGGAGGTTTCTCACTGAGTTTGAAAGTGCCTGGAACAAAGAAAAAAATAAAATAAAAAGATACAGTATATATGAGCGCATTCTTGATCTATCTAGTATAGGTGCTGATAATAATGAAAACCACTGACTGTCCAGCAGACTGTTTCTGAGCATGCTTAGCGTCGGGTACAGCTGCAGGATATCATCTTCAAACACACATGGCCAAAACTGTCGTATGTCCTGAGGTCTATTTTTCTCCACCCAGTCCAGAACCTCATAGACACCCTTCTCCTTCTGCTCACGAGAACGTAGACATAAAGGAAGACATAAAGGAAGATGGAACTATGATCAGATGTCTTATGGCTAAATATGCAAAACAATGAACTGAAACACTTTGACACTTCAACTTTTCTGAAAAGTATAGTGGAGGTGCCATGGTAAAGAGCCATGGTAAAGGTATCTGATGGTAATACGGTGATAGTAAGATCAGTAGGATTTTTTTTAAAGAAATTAATACTGTAAATACTTTTTGTATAGTTACAAAAAAAATCTATTTCAAATAAATGCTCTCTCTTTTTTTTACTTTCTACTCATCCAAAAATCTGAAAAAATGGTATCACTGTTTCCACAAAAATATTAAGCAGCACAACTGTTTTCAGCACTGATAATAAAAAGAAATGTTTCTTGAGAAGCAAATCAGCATATTAGAATGATTTCTGAGGGATCATGTAACACTGAAGACTAGGGCTGGGTTTTGACACAAATTCCATGATTCGATTCGATTTTGATTCACAAGCTTGTGATTTGATTCGATTCGATATCAATTATTTTGGATATATATCAGTTACAGTACATGCCAAATTTTCTCAAGGTAAAAAAATCTCTCAACTAATGCTGTAAAATTTACACGAGAGTCAGTACTACAATACTATAATATTGAAGGTTAAAATAAACTAATTTGAATACAAATGCTTGAATTACACTTGATGAGGTGTCAATAATAATAAAGTTACAATTATTAATTATGTTTCTACTCCAATTTGTTTTTTGAAACATAAAAATTTAAATGGTGGCTGTCATAAAAACTTGACGGATTTATTCAAACAAATTAAATATTGAAGAACAGTGAAAATTATAATGAACATGTAATATGGTGGCACATATGATATATATTTAGCAAAACTACAATGTTCTGTTCATCAACTGAAAACAGGCTAGACTAATCAATTCCTGAGATTTAAGAATCCATATTGTTTCATAAAAATGAGAATTGATAAAAATCGAGAAATCGATCTTTTTTGATGATGCTGAAAATTCAGTTTTACCATTATCAAATAAATGCAACCTTTGTGTATCCCTGGTGTATAAACACAACATGGTAAAGCCACAGTTTTTTGCAAGGTATTGCTATTGTACAAGTGCAAAAATATGTAATTATTAGGGTGAAATGTCCAAAAACATAGAATTGCTATGGTACAATGACGAACAACATGCCCCAAAATATGGTATTTCTATGGTTAAATGCCCAAAAACAATATTATCATGATACCACACCAATATTACCATACTATATGCTCAGAAACATGGAGTTACTATGGTTGAATGTCCAAAAACAATATTATGGTACCCTGTTCCAAAAGAAAGAAAGAAAAAGAAAAGAAAAAAATATATATATACAGTACTGTGTAAAAGTCTTATGCCACTAGTATTTTCACCAACAAAAAAAAAAAAAAAATGGTTTTAAGTCAGTTATTTCTATCTTTTTCTGTAGTGTGTCAGTAGGAAATAACAGTTTACATTTCCAAACATTATTTTTGCCATTAATTGTAATAATCCAGTAAGATTTTTGTTTGCACAAGGAGTCTGAAACAGCCAGTGCTCCACACAGAGATCTGATCTCATCATCATCCAGTCTGTCTGGAATGACATGAAGAAACAGAACAAACTGAGACAGACTAAATCCAGAAGAACCGTGGTAACGTCTCCAAGATGCTTCAAGAGACCTACCTGCAAAGCTCCCTGAAAAACTATGCGCAAGTGCACATGGGGCAAAAGCTGTTTTAAATGCATAGTGTGCTCACACCAAATGTTGATTTAATTTAGTTAATAGAAGTTAATTGATAAATAAAATCTATTTATGGCATTATTTCTGAAAGCATCCTCACTTTACAGCAAGTGCCTAAAACTTTTCACAGTACTGTAGCTTTGCAGGTAGGTCTCTTGAAGCATCTTGGAGACGTTACTTGTGGCCTAAGACTTTTGCACAGTACTGTATATAAATGATCAAACATTGTATTGCTGGTTGAATGCCCAAAAATAATATTATTATGGTACCATGTCAAAAAAAAAAACATGGTATTGCCATGGTACATGCCCCCAAAATAGGCTTTTACTAAGTTAGTATGCCCATAAAATCAGGGTAGTGGAACTTTTTGTTTTGCATGGTGAGAGAGAGAGTGAGTGTGGCTGTGGCTGTGTTTCTACCTCAAAAAGTTTCTCCGGCACCAGGTCGTGGTCGTGCAGCTGAGTGAGGAGTCTTTGCGGTTGTTCTATGCATGAAATCTCCACCTTTTTCCGGTGGAAGAAAAACAGCAACTCTTCATTCGTTAGAAAGTCTAACTGGTCCATTTGGCCGCTGACTCTGATAGTGCGATCTGCAGTGCAACATGTAATCATTTTAGGGACTTTACAACAGCATGTGGATTAACAGAACGCAACAGATACAGTTCTGTTTCAAATATATTATTATAAAGCAATGTCTCACACTTGTACCAGCTGAACAGGCCAAATGTTATGTCGGTCATTCCTGTTATACAGTGACTTTTCTGTCTCCATGATTTACATATTTATAAGAAATGGCTTAAATTCTATATTTAGGTATTCTTTATCACTTAAATGGAGATAATAGACATTAAAAATACTATTTTGTATTTTTCACAGCTTTTTATTCATATATGCAATCAATTTTATCATGTCCTCAGTGCAAAGTAATCAACTTCCACAAAAAATATAAACCATGAAATGATAAAACCTCAAAATTAAATTAACAATTTTCTCCATTTACCATGTTCCTAAAGTCATCTTCCACACCGTTAGTAGGCTATGTACTTTCTCGCCTTCCAAAATAGACTACAATTCCATTGAGATCATTTTCAAGAAGTGATAGTTTATTTTTCCCGCTAGAATTCAACTGTACAACCTGAGGTAAGCATCAACTCTCACTCCTTTTTTTTTTTTTTTTTTTTTTAGTTTTTAGTTTTTTAAATATTATCCTGCTTGTCACACTCTTAAAATTCCACCCTGTTAGGCTATGTTATGGAGAATGTTTGTCCGGTCAAAAAAATTAAAAACATATCTGACATAGTTATAAAAGTTATGTTTAAAATTTTCCACCCTGTTAGGTCTATAAACCTTATAGGGTGGAATGTGAAACTAACAGAGTGGAAATTCTAATAAAATAAAAAGTAGTTATTGTAAATAGCAAATTATATATTCTGTGCAGAAAGGAAATCTGGAATTTTTTTGTATTGTTTTGAAACAATATTATATAGGTGCATTTCCACACATTACAGATGGAAAACCATGCAGGACAATGATGGAAAGCTCATTCACTGTTAGAATCTGTTAACACTGGTTTTCCACCCTGTTAGACAAGTCATTTTAAATAATAATTTGACAGCAATGTTAAATGTTTGGCATACTTTTGTCTTATTTTGTGAGGTGAGGAGCATTAACAGCATATATATGTTTTGAAGCAAAATTTTTGTATTATTTACCATCCTGTTGGCAAAAATGGACACAAAAAGTACATGTTCTTAATAAACAAGACATATTCTATTCATAAATAATTGTTTTGTTATTGTTTTGTTATATTGTTATTTTGTTATGTATTGTATTGTTCTGTTATAAGAATAAAAAAAAATACTAGTATAGCATAAGGGACATATACTATACAAGAAAAGCTCATTATTGTTTTTTACATTATTAACATTTTGTGATAACTGCGTATATGTCCCTAACAGGGTGGAATACTTTCACAGCCAGTGTCTGAACAATCAAACCATAATTATTATTCCCTGAGCTTGACCAATATCTATTCCTAGTTAAACATCACTATTTTGGTAGAATGCTAAAAACATGAAAAACATGTAACTCCCCCCCCCGCAAAAAATTATGAAGCCAAAATGTTACTACCAGGAATGACACATAGGCCAAATGTACAGATGTTTTGCTTGCGTTAAACGCAACAGCTGCATATTTGACTCTTGAGCATGTTACCTGTCACCGGCTGAGCGCTGTCTGGAAGAATTTGTATATTTCTGTACTTGACAAGAGGAGTAGTCAGAAAGAGCTGTTTCCAAAATTCCTGCCTGTATCTGATTACCTGGTTAATAAAGTGAGAAGAATGGGGAAGTGGTGTAAAGCGAATGCTAACATGTTGGGGTTGGATTTCCGCCAACCTGATCTTTCGAACGGTTTCTTTCAAAACAACTACAAACAGCAGGGCGCATAGGCTGTAGCCTATGAGGCACGCTGTTTCGAGTTTCGAAGTTTTATTAGGATGTTAATCGTAATTTCATGTGTTCCAGTTCAGTTAGTTACACAGATGGGAATGCTGAAATTAAGTTTACCTTCCTGACTGAAAAGGTTTTATTGAAATTTATTTAACCATGGTTTGATCAACCATGTGCGTTGATAAAACTGCCATACATTTTTTTTTTTTTTTTTGCTCAAGTATGTTAATTATAATGTTTCCCCGTCAATCAAATACTCACATTTGTAAACACTGGTGAACCAATTCAGAAATATTATTCAAAAGTACGAATCCAACATCACTACAGTTAAACCGAGACCAGACACAGCTTCATGCAGAACTCACCTAAATGTGAGTTTTCAGTAAATATATAGCCTATTGTTATTATCCCCCTAACTGATGTACTTATTAACATTGTTTTTGTGGCGTTTGTATTTCATAGTTGTTATTTTGTCCACCAGAGGGCGCAAATTATCCAGAATAAAAAATGTTGAAAAAACTGTGCCTGCGTCCCAATGTGCATATTATCCATCCTAAATTCTATGTGACATTAGTAATTTTCAATACTATTTAGGGCAGATAGGGTGGATAGTATGCACATTGGGACGCATGGTGTGACTCGACTGTCTAAACCAGGGGTGCCCAACACTGTTCCTGGAGATCTACCTTACTGCAGAGTTCAGCTCCAACCCTGATCAAACACAAATGAACCAACTAATTAGGATCTGAAGGAGCACTTGATAATTACAGACAGGTGTGTTTGATCAGGTTTGGAACTGAACTCTGCTGGAGGAACAGGGTTGGGTGCCCCTGGTTTAAACAGCAGTACACAATGAGTTTGTTCAATTACAGTGTAAAAATATTAAAGAAAAAAGTATATATGAATACAAAAAGTTATGTTTTTAAAACAATTTTTAAACGCACACATTTACAGTAAAATATTGCTAAAATGTGCTAAAATTAAGCTTTGAGAAAAAAGTAAAGTAGGATAATATGTAAACTCGTAATTAGATTCTCTTATTTTTATTAATGGTTATGTCTATTGATTTAGTGTCTCTTATATTGATAGTTTTTAACAATATACCATTTAATCAATAATGTGTTATAATCAGTGCATTTTATAATAGCAGTTTATATGATTTAATACACGATTTGTTTTGGAGAATGACAAACTAAAACATTAAAAATGAAGCAGGGAAAAGTAGCACATCTGAAACACTGTCAGTCGCCCTGGAACTGTGTTGAAGAGATAGTTTACTCAGTCTAATGTCATTCCAAACCTGCATGACGTCTGTCTTCTAACACACACACACAAAAGAAAGAAAGAAATTTTGAAAAATTATCTGAAAAAGTGTGCAATTACAATAAGCTCAAAAATACTTTTTATAAGACTGAAATGACCTCAGAAACCATAAACTCACAGGAAACAATAACATGTAT
Source organism: Tor tambroides (assembly GCA_021397915.2). Classification (NCBI taxonomy): domain Eukaryota; kingdom Metazoa; phylum Chordata; class Actinopteri; order Cypriniformes; family Cyprinidae; genus Tor; species Tor tambroides. Next base: position 12,632 of record JAFVLL020005155.1, on the reverse strand, counting down.
CAACATGAATACATCTGTCTCCACATCCTTCCCCTCTTTCTTCTCTTTATCCTGTCTTAAATCACTCGATTTAACTCAGAGTAGTTAAATAGTACATTGTTAATTTAAGAAATAGATTTTCTTCAAATAGTTAGTTCTTGGAAAAGCTCATACATATTTTTTGTGCAGTTATCACTTGGTTTGATATTTTATAGCCTATCTAATACCACAAGACAACACATCAACCAGTATCTAAAGACAGACCTGACAGATTTTTAGTAGTTTAGTAATTTTGTGATATATATATATATATATATACACACACACACACATGCCCCAAATATTGTTTAGTTTCAGAAATAGCATGAGTTACTGTATGAATAATGAGCTACTGCTAGCCAGATAGTAAAATGCACGGGGTGGGTGAGAGAGAGAGAAAGAGTGAGTGTGTAAAGGTGGGTGTGTTTCTACCTCAAAAAGTTTCTCCGGCACCAGGTCGTGGTTGTGCAGCTGAGTGAGAAGTCTGTGTGGTTGTTCTATGCACGAAATCTCCATCTTCTTCCGGTGGAGAAAAAAACAGCAACTCTTCATTTGTTAGAAAGTCTAATGAGTCCATTTGCCTGCTGACTCCCATTAATTCGATCTATAGTGCGACATGAAATCAATTTAGCGACTTTACAACAGCATGCAGATTAATATACAATGCAACAGATATCTGTCTGTTCCATGTCAAAAACATAATTATAAAGCAATGTCTCACACTCTTGTGTCAACTGAATAGGCCAGATATGTTATGTAACTTTACAACAGCACGCTGATTAATATACAATGCAACAGATAGGCTAATACAGCTTGCTGAAGGAGAACAAACCTCGACTAGTAGACCTAAATGAACTGGATTCTGAACCCAGTAGCTACGGCAGCTACAGCTTCTTTATATGTATTTAAGATTTCAGGATCCAGGTGCTTATTTTCTAAATTTAGTACAAGATTTACAAATGATAGGCCTACTTCTGGCATAAACCCCACCAGTTTGTGCCAAACCTTATAATCATGTTCTTCAGCATAATCTAAGAATGAACCAAATAGCATCTTGTGCTTCAGTGAAAGCAAGAACATCTGACGATCTGTACAATGTCAACATGTATATGTCTGCTGACTTTGCCTATTTAATGTAACTGTGAAATGCAGAATCTAAAATATTTCTTCATTTATGTCACGCTTTAACGTTTGTTTTCAAAATTCTCAAATTGTAGCCTATCCAGATTTACATTTTGAATCTCTATATTTGGTGCTCATTGTATATGTTAATGTACAGTAATGTGGTTATGGTTTACTCTGACTGGATTTGTTTAATATGAGGCAGTCTATGCTTGATGCTGTTACTGTATGACAATATGAGTCACTATGAAATATGTTTTCATTTTATAATACTAAAAATAACCACATACAATTAAAATGAATATAGCAGCAATTAAGGGGCCAAGCACAAAGAAGGCAAGATAAGTCATGCCAGTATGGATGGCAGCATCAGACCAACTGCATCAATGAGCAATTAAAGACATATTTATGATTTTAAGCAAAACGGCTGAAAAATCAAATACAGTCACTATTAATATGATTGAAAGATTTATCACTGTTGACCAGTAGGTGTCGCTGTTTCAAAATTAATGTGGTGTGGTCAGTGTGAGGTGACAATGGCACAAATAAAGTTTGGTGTCAATATGTCAAAGCTTTGCAGAGATACAGCCTCAGAGTCATTTTGGCATCATGCCTCACATTTGTTGCGGCACTGTACAAATACGGTTTTGTCTATTGACATGAAATCCATCACTTTTTGTCAGCATAGTCTGAAGATGATCTGACTCGATTTTGGTGAAAATCAGAAGAACGGTGGACGAGTTGGAAAAAGATTCTCAACATAAATCAAAATGGAGGACAGGAAGTTCAACCGACTATGGCAAAATGTGTATCTATGTTCTTGGCATGACCCAAGGAATATTTTGATACCAGTTTAATTACAATAGGCTAATGCAATCAAAAGTTATTAGCATTTTTGGAAGTTTTATTATTAATGGTTACTGAATGGTTTATTACTTTTGACCAATAGGTGGTGCTGTTACCAAACTGATGTGGCATGGTCAGTGTGAGGTGACAATGGCACACACAAAGTTTGTTGTCAATATGGCAAAGCTTTTCAGAGATGCCTCAGATGCAGTTTGGCATGATTCCAGCAAATTTGTTGATGTGTTAAACGAAAACTGTTTCGCATATTGACACGAAATCCATAACTTTTTGCCAGCATTGTCTGAAGATGATCTGAGCAAAATTTGGTGAGAATCGGACAAACTGTCTAGGACGAGTTCGAAAAAGTAGGGTTTTTTTAACTATTAAAAATAGCGAAAAAACTAAACCTTACGATTTTAAAATTTTGGTGTTTTCTTCTAGACCTTATGGTTCAAAAGTTATTCGCATAAACATGAGAGAAACTTTGGACAAGTGGTGGCGCTAGAGCGTTTGAGTTAGAGACTCGAAACATGCTAATGTTGAGACTGTCCTCTATCAGTGTGCCAAATTTCATAACTTTCCCGCAAACGGTTCTATGGGCTTATAAAAATAAGGACTCTAATGGATACAAGAGGTGCCTTCGCACCTTCGGTGCTTGGCCCCTAAAAAGTTGCTGAGGGGAAAAAGCACATGGGTCATATTTTTCTTTTGTATTTTACATTTTTAACAGATGATTAAAACAAACAAACAAAAAGTTCATCATAAAATGAAGGACAGGTCTTTTTTTAACGGGAGCATGAGGAAACGATCTTGAGTCACATGTACTCATATTGACACACTATAAAAACAAATTGCACGTTCATTCCCTCAAGCAAATTTGATTTGTCAAATTCTCCTCTCATCATACATAAAATATAAGTCAAATAAGTCTCAGTCATTAAGACATCTGACATTGATAATTAATGAAAACCCATTTTGTAAATGTGTGGCAGCAAAGAGAGGAGCTCCTATAACCAATTCACTGTAAAATTTCTGCTTTCTACAAAAAAATGACAAACTTGATCAGAGCTGCTAATTTGTTGAACCAAAATGTATTGATCATTTCATATTTGAATGTTCTAAAAATTTGAATATAGACCAAGGGTCATGTAAATTTCAGTATTAAACCTAAATCAAGCCAGATAAAAACTCAACAGCAGAAACATCTTCTGCACAAATTGAGCATAAAGGATTTTGATCTCACAATAAAAGCCCTTCTTTATTTAGCATAAAAGAGATTTGAAAGAAACTCAGGACTTGAATGATTAAATTGCTTCCATTTTAGTATTATTTTAAACTTTGTAAGTATATTTTATGTGGCAACTGCAGCCTGTATTATTTTAACATATTTAATTAGGGAACAAATACATGTTATAAATAAGACGTACTATAAAACCTGTTTTAAACTTTGGCAGTTTTATCAACACATATATCCATGGTTTAATAGCCTACATTTAATTAAAAAGTTAATGCCAGCATTCGCATCTGTGTAACTAACAGAACTAGAAGACAAGAAATTACAATTATCATCTTAATAAAACGTCGAAAGGGTGCCTAACAGTGTTGGAGTAGCTACTCTGAAACTGTAGCTTGACCAGCAGGGCCGTGCAGAGACCTTTGGAGGGGCAGGTGCTCAAAGTATAAAAGGGGCACATGGAACACGGCTTTTAATAAGGCTGTGCTCCTTGCTGATATGTGTATCGAAACGGATGCTTCTGTATTGATACAGCAGCAAATGCCATGACGCAGGTTTGAAAAAGAAACAGAACAGAAAAGACCATTTTAAGTTTAAATGTTAAAGACA
>JAFVLL020005153.1:0-87550 GCA_021397915.2 Tor tambroides | reverse complement strand
ATTTAACACATTTTCATGGGAATATTGTTTTAATTGATATACACAAACATCAGCAAGTATTAGCAATGGATTTTATTTATTTATCTATTTATTTATTTATTTTTTGGTGGCATTAATTGATTAATTACCTAATTCCATCATGCTTAATCAAATTACAGAAATCATTATGGAAATATCAACATTTCAAAAGATAATAAAAGTTAAAAATACCAAAAAATATACATATGAATGAATGAACAAATAAATTAATTTAAAATAAAATAAGATTTAAAAAAAAAAATCGAAAATAAAATTCAATGAAGAGTTTGCATCCTCATCCACAACTTTTACTCTTTATTTCCATTCTTCTCTTGCATTTTTATAAGTTATAATCAAAAGATTTTAAGTGTCTGAGAACGACCAAAACATATTTACAAAAGTCTGTCTTACCATTTCAGTTAAGAAATATGTCCTTAAATTACATATTTAAATTAATGAATTAACTTATTTTAACATTACTGAGACATATTCATAACAGGATTGACTCTCCACAGCTCATTCCAGTCTGGTTCTGGTCTAAGTGTTTCTAATTTCATCTATAGCTAAATTCATAAATACTAATCTCTCGTACTTTCATCTGCCTTCCCTCCATTTCTCTTTCCTGCCATTAGTCTTCCATCAAACATCAGCAGGCCTTAAGTTACCCATCAGGGGGGAAGATGGGAGGTAATTACAGTAACCTAGCAATAAGCCCAAAGAGCTGCGACAGGATGAACAGATGGAGGACAGAGGAGAAGGATGAGAATTTAAGACTCTTTTAGCGGGTAATGATGGCACAGAGACTACTTTGAAGGAAAACGTATAGTGTGGCATATGTGTTTTCCAGCATGCAGTACCCAGGGGAAAACAAAACAAAACAAAACAAAACAAAAACAAAAACAAAAAGCAAATAACAATGCAACACTAATATTTCCTTTAAAATATTCTCTCTTTTGTTAATTGCATGCAATCAATCATTTAAAAAATAATAATCATGCCCTCAAAATACTACTAACTAGCATGCACTGATGTGCTATAAGCATAACTACTGTACAATATGATGATGAATGATGCTTTGTGGTCATTCTCAGATTGAAGAGAGTCATCAAAAATGGCCTGCAGATGTGATTAGAATGCTGAACTGCGATCGTGAGCGACATCTACGAGGGTGAATACGATTAGACGCCGCTTGTAGCGAGCCTCTGAAAAGGTGAAAGAAATCAATCAACAACGCAACAAGCCACACTAAAGACTGTCAGCTACTTGCAGCTATGTGGAATAACAACTGTGTAACTCATTTTCCTTGGAATTACATTCATTTTCACAGTCTGTGAGTGCCTATGAAATATATCACACAGCTAAACAAGTGAAGCAAGTTTAAACAACATCATTTTCCGATTTGGAATCACTCTTAGGAAGTTGGGAGGAAAAAAAGAGTGCCATGGATGCTCAGACTGTCTTGTGTGTTTTGTTGAGTTGTTGGTGCAATGACAGGGATAATTTCACAAAAAGTCTTAAAACAAGCTATTTAAGGTTGCAAATAAGGTTCCAGTTGGTTAGACATGCCTTTTGATTATTAAAACTTAAAGCATTAAAATGGAATGCAGAAAAACAAAAACTGAAGAATTTGGGGAAAATAAAACAGAATAGATAAAACAGAATAAATTTCATAGGGTCCTAAAATGTCATTTTTGTTAAACGTTTAACATATTTTTGTTAAACTGTGTAAGACTTCAATTAATTAAACATAGTTTTTGGATTAAAAAATAATAATAAAATAAATAACAATATAATGAGAATGGCTGTTGAGAACTGCAAATACTAACAACAATAATAATAATCACTAATTAAATGATCACTAATTATAAATTTTTGTGATGATGAAAATAAAATAAAAAGTTACAAGCTATTTTTACATGTATTTAATTGTTAAAATAAATAAATTAAATATTTAAATTAAAGAGAAATGAAGTTAGATTTTTTTTTCTGAATAGTCTGAATAAATTAAAAAATAATAATAAACAAAACTATATATATATATATATATATATATATATATATACACACATATACATATAGTTTTGTTTCTTGATTCAGGCATGTTTTTGCTTATTTTAAAATACATTTTAAAAATTATTACATACATACACACTTACATATAAAAATAAATACAAAATACTTCTGTTATTTTGTTGTTTAAACCAAAAGATTACTAAGAGTGTCTGAGTGTGATTGAATTGTATGTTTTTATTCAGGTTTTGGGGGAGAAACGTGACCCAGACATGTTTTTGTGTCTCTGTATGTATGATTGTGTGTGTTTATAAAAATGAAGGCAGGAGGTTGCTCAACTTTGACTGATGTTCCACAGGCAGCTGTGTGCTATCTGTGATTCTCACTGTATGAATGTGCTTTTTTTTCTTTTTTTCTGGGTTACTGGTCAGAACCGGTGGGACTCCACTATTGATTTCCGCATAGCCTTGTGGGTCTGGATAAAGTGTGTGATACAAAACAGAAGCACAAACTGAAAAAGGGTCCTGTCACAACAAAGAAACTGCTGTTCAACATGAAACGCCTGCGATTCCTATATGACGAGGTATGTGAGGATGTAAGTGTGCACAGACACACACTCCAGATTTATGTACAGACAAGAAGGATTTGTGTTTCAGGCTAGATGGCAGATTCTCTCCACTGACTCAGATAAAGAGGAAGAAAGAGAGCGAGGGAGAGAAATATGTCACACGTAGCAAAACATGGATCCTTGAAGCAGGAAACAACTGTTATGTGTTAATGGTAGATAAAACACATGCTATCTACAAACCTGCAATGTCATCTCACTGTTATCAAAATCTCCTAAAGGGATAAACCAGTCAAGAACAGGTCCAGAGAATATCTCACCCCCAAAAATAAATTAATAAATAGATAGATAGATAGATAGATTCCAATCCCTGTTGCGCTTAATTATCATTAAAATAATGCCACAAGGGAACTATATAATTATAACTTTTGATTTTCAACAATGATTTTTTCAACAAATAATTTACAGGTTTATTTGTTTACATGTTAAAATTAAATAATAATAATTAAATAATAAATACTATTATATATAACGGTCTAAAATCTGCCTTAAACTCTACTACTTACCATTACTTTTAGTTTTTATTTATTTAAAAGAATATTATTTCTATTTGTATTGTGCATTAAATACTATATATATATATATATATATATATATATAAAAGTATCATTTATATTTATATTATATTTAACATAATTGTCACAGTGTCACAGAACGGTCAGGCTCTCCCCCCAGTCAATTGTCACGATCCACATCACCTGACTACAAACCATGCGCACCTGCACCTCATCACCGCTGTCATCAAGACCTGTATAAGAGCACACACCACAGCCAGCACCATTGTCCGATCTCGTTGCTACTACATGGACCCCTCTCCCGCTATCATTGCATGTTGAGTATTACCGCTGAATCCTTACCTGTATTTACTTACCTCCTGTTACCCTCCTCGTTGTCTCCTGTATGTTCAGATCGTCCTCCACTGTGGATAGTGTCTCCTGCGCTCCCTGTCAGTTCTGCTCCTCGCTCCTGTGGATTACAAAACCCCAGTCAGGATCTCATTACTATATCCATCGAACTACCACAAGACAAAACTCACCTCAAGTACCATTCTGCACTGCTCCTGTTCAAGAATCCAGTTAATAAACTCACTGTGTTTTCACTCACCTCTGTGTCTGACTGCATCCGTAACACACGGTTATGTTCTGTTTCCTTGAGTTCCTTTTGTCTATTAGTTTCCATGCTTTTTGATTAATTAGCTTCACAACTGTTTCTGTTTTCCCTAACTGCGTTCCATATGTTTATAAGCCCTGTCTGTTCTTTAGTTCTCTGTCTGCTATTATTTGTATCTGTGTGTTGTGCTACCCTGCTCCTAGATTCCTTGTGTTCTCTCTGTGGATTATATTTTAAAGGTGCCATAGAATGCATTGATACAATATTTTAAATTGTTCTCTGATATCTACATAGAAGTTATGTGGCTTAGATAAGGGCAAAAAATCTCCAGAAACAATTTTACATGTGCATTTACAACCCTAGGATTTCTCCCTAGAATGAAACGATCTGTTATTGGCTTATTTGGCAGGGTTATGAATAATAATGATCTCTGCTCTGATTGGCTGTTCCACAGTGCTGCTTAATGTTGAGCTCTGCTCTGATTGGCTGTTTCACAGTAGGGCTCATCAGCAAGAAGGAAACACAGGGAGGAAAATATATATTTAAATACTTTCTCTCACAGTTATATCGTAGGGTAATTATACTGTATATAAACGCAGGCATCAGGGAGCCGTTATTAATATGCGAGGCACTGAAACTGCTTTTGAACGATCAGTCGATTGAGTTGTAGTTTCACTTTCGCTTTCAAGAGACGCGATCGCACAAACTATGTTTATATTATGGAGCGGCAGTACTTACCACACATTTCACAAGCTCAGATGCTTGTCAGTGGTGCTCAGGATCTGTAAATCATTCGCCATCATCCTCATCTCTCCCTCTGTTTATGTGGTAAGTGAAATCTTATGTACTGTAACAGGCAACAGCTAGCAGCTAACCATGTCCCTTTAGTGGCTGGCGTTATTTTAGTAGAACGCGTTATTTGCTTTCCGTGCCTTTCTGAATACAGACACCAACCCATCCCTGCACTTCACATCCCCAGCACAGCCTGGAACATAACATTTATTTCCATGGTTTGCCATTTTCGCTTGTTTCTTCACAATACCTGCAGAACTTCTGATGGTTCAGCTGGCGGCTGGCCTCGAACATGGGCGGGTATACGCGAATGTTGTGGGCGTAGTGAGCCAGACTGTTACGTCACAGTCGGTGTTATGTTCTGATTCGCCTGTTTTTCAGTGGTCATTTTTAATCACGAGATTTACATATGAAAGAGGAAACTATGGTGTTTGAGGCTCACAGTATGTCATTTCCATGTACAGAAATGTTATTATTTAACTATGCCAAGGTAAAGACAGTTTTTCATTCTATGGCACCTTTAAAGACATTTTTTGAAGTTACTTCATCGTTGTGCGCTTTTCCTAGCACTAAACCGTTACAATAATAGTAATTGCATTGTCTTTAAACAAAACAAAACAAAAAAAACGAACTTGATTTTGGGATAAAATGTACAAAGACTTTTTTTTTTATTTTTCCAAAAATGTCAAACCAACGTTAAGTCGAAAATGTAAAATTCAAAAAATTAAATTTTTTTTAAAATACATCTTTAACTATACTACTTACCAAACTTTACGAATAAATTTAAATATTTGAATATTGAGGCTGCCTGTGTGCAGATACAACCGTTTTAAGAAATCTTTTGGACCTATGTCAATTAGACTTTTGAACATGTCATTTTATCTTTGTTGGTTTTTATATTTGTTGATGTGGATTTTTATTATGCAGTGTAATATTGATCAGCGCATGTGTATGCGGGCTCCAGGGTCCAAGACAAATTTCCCCATTGGGGACAATAAAGTGCATTGTATGAATTGTATGTATTGTATGTATGTATTGATGTATTTACCATATTAGTGTTGGTGATTGTGACAATTACTGCTGGAACAGCTTCATGAACAACTGCACTTTGCTTTGTGCCTTACAGCAACCATTTACTGTAGTAAAATCGCAAGAAGAAGTGCTATTTTGTGAATGTAGTCATGCTCCCATGGACATGGACTAGAAGTACATGGACCTGTGGGTTGTAGAACATCTAAAAATCTGTGAGACAAAAGGAGCCGGTGATATCTGGGACAGCGGGAAACCTCTGAGACGCATAATTTTGGGCGAGAACAAGTAGCACGAGCACCTGGACACAGCTGACCTGAACAGGACAGACGAAGCAGCTGCGCCGTCCAGAAAGGCCAGATCAGGATGTACTCTGAGAACAGACTCAGGTCTTTCAGCAAGTACAGCTGCTAGAGCACACGCAGGCGGTTTTTCTACTTTTCTCCACTGTAATGTGCTGAGGGGGCAGAATCGGTCTGAGCGACTCCAAATGCTCAAGCAATGCTCAATCAAGTAGGCCAACTGTGTTATCAGACTCAAACTGGCCTCACTGGGGGCAGTGCTGCAGGATGTTTGGCGTAATTGGACTCCACTGGAAGCCGCTCTCCACAGCATCACTGCATCCGTCACTCGAGCTGCCTGATTGGCCGATCAACATGTAAATCTGACTCTGGGCGACTTCATGGACTTAATCATTCGGTTTGACCCTCGAGCACAATTAGGATAGAACGAGAGCATATCACACATATCTATCACACATAGGCCTAGATATGGACTCAACTTTAACTGCCTGGAACACAAGTAGAAAAGTAGTCTGCTTGCTTCTATTTACATGCTGAGCATTACTCCATTACTCCGCTGAGCAAAGAGAAGACAGGACGCACGAGAGATCACATTTTGCGTCATCTTTATAAACTAATAGGCCAACAGACCCTTCAAAGAGTGCATTAGTGCCCACTTTTTCAGCCCTGTTGGTTCTGAAAGTATTTCTGCATTTATTTTTCCCATAGGGAATTTTAACAAAGTCTTTTTAAAGTATTATAAGCCACAAACCAAAACAACCAGCTATGAGGTGAATCACAACATTACAAACTTTGCTTTGAAGCAAAAAAGTATTTGGAAATCAGACAAAAAGACAAAGGTACAAGACTGTGTACATAATGAGGGAAAAAACTACAATCCCATGAGGCACTGTGCAGGACAAATTGAAAACAATGGTAAAATGTAAAAATAGTTAAAGTTGTTGATTGTATCTAGAAACAAGTGCAAAATATGTATGTATATATAGTGACACAAGGTACCTCTTCCAATTTATTATTATTAATGTGACAATTTAAAGTAACTGAACATTTTATTTCAAAGAACATCAGATGCAAATGCTCTAAAATGTTGCAATTCATTCTTGCCCACTTAATATCTAATAATATCTAATCAATTTTTTTACCACTTTATGAGCACATTTGACTGAAAATCGTGCTGTTCACTGAAATTTCCAGCTCATATGGGACAAAGCTTGAAGAACTACACAACGGGCTACTTTTTAATACATCAAAATGTAATGTTTCCCAGCATTCAGCATGACTTTTTTTGCACTTTAATGCAGTACCAAAGAGCCTTTCTCTGGGAAAATGTAATTATGTAGCAGATGTTTTAGTATTGCATAATTCAGCCCAAAATGTTTCTATATGAATAGATTCAAGTCCACTTTTGTTCTTTTTTTTGTTTCCCTAACCTGTGGTCATCTGTCCAAGAGACCCCATATGAAAATATCCGCCCGTTTCTCAATTCAGCTCATGCAAATCCAATCAAGCTGCACCGAGGTAGATAATTAAACAGTTTTAATTGTGTTTGCAGACGGCTCTTCTTGGAGGAGCTGTGCAATTGAGAAACTGACTTGAAGTAGGCCTTTCAATGTCACGTACTTGTGAAAATCTCCTGTCATCTGGCACAATGACACTGTGCACATGCAGAGAATTAATGAAAGTATGAATTTGCATTAACCTTGCGACTAAAAAAGACAGAAAAAAAACTAAATCAATAAATAAAAATAAAAAATGAAAAAAAGGGGGAAAAAATAGAAAGTGTTCAAACAGCAAAAAGAAAATAAATAAATAAATAAATAAATAAATATATATATATATATATTTTATTTATGCATGACTTGTGGATATATACACACACACATATATTCAAATTATATTTACAATATATTTAATTAAATCTAAATATATTTAAAAAAAATACTTTCCAATGTTGGTCAAATGCAAAATATATTTTTAAAAACACCTTTTGGACATATATTTAAAATAGCCAAAATATATTTGAGGAAATATAAACACCTAAAATTGATCAAAAATATATTAATGTAAATATATTTTGAAATCTATAATAGCAACATATTTTTTGGCCATCATATATATATATATATATATATCTGACAATATTGTTTTGTCGATGGGATATGACATGTGTCAGCTTTAGAGTAATTAAAAATTAGATCTTAAAAGGTAAAAACAGCTCTTTATTTGCCCAATCTGGCAAGAAATACAATCTTGACAGTTATGGACATGCCTATACACTGTAAAAAATGACCGTGATTTTTACGGTAAAAAAAACTGTGAAAATGCTACAGTAAAAACCTGTTAAATGGTTAACTGCAAGTTCCCCTAATATAAACTGTAATAGACATTTCAGACGATTTTATGGTAAAATAAAAAAAAAAATGATGTTTTTTTTTTCTTTGAAATAAGAAAAAAATGTTTCTAATGTTTCTTCCTAGTTTTTTTCTTATCAGTTATGTTTATTAGGGTTGTATGTTACATCTAATGTTGTTAAATTAATGTTTATTGCATATTTCAGTTTAATGATTCTCACCATGTTGGAGTTTAATGTTTGTGTGAATGACATTGTGCACCTTCTCTCTCTCTCTCTCTCTCTCTCTCACTCTCTCACTATTGGCCTTCTCAGCTTGTGGAAAAGCTGCTTGTGGTGAGCTTTGGTTCATCATGTGACTTTCTCATCTCCACATGATTTTGATGGTTATCAGTGTTGGTACAAAACAGATTTCAGAACTTCAATAGGTTGGTATATGAACATCACATCAGTTAAAGAATTATGTTTTTTAATTGTAAATTTAAGTTAAATCCGTAAACCCTAAAACGTTGCTACCATATTTTTTACGGTAAAATTCTGTCAACTACAGCTGTTGTTTTTTTACTGTAAATTTTTCGGGAATGCTTTTTACAGTATAGTCTTCATTTGCAACAACACTGATATTCCCAGATATATCAGCTAGTTTTCCAGCTGTCCTAGTCTTCAAACTCATCTGCAAGAGACCGGTGTGGCCCAACACAGGAGGAAACACACCGGGGAAACGCAGGGACCGTAGTGACTGGAGCTCATTAAGGAAAGCAACACGCCTGTGAAAGCACATCAGCATTCTTGCATGATAAATGTGCTATATTTGTTTTCTATGAAGTGAAATTAACTAATCTTTTCATGGCAGAGAACGCATGTAGAGCATGCAGCAGCGGTGTTTGTTACTCATCACATTCTCCTCAACTTAAGACTGAGACTATTTGCAAGAAAAGTTGAGAAATTGACTGTGGATCCTTCACAGACAAATTTAAGAGGATTAGTGACTTTATGCCTTGATGACACACAATCATTGTCAAACTGGAAGCTCCAGCATAAGCTGTGAAATACATACTGTAAACAATTTAGTTAATAAGTTAAAGCAGTTACACATGTGCTATTGTGAATAGTTCAGTGAGTCAGAAGAAAGAATTGCAAAAATAAACAATCACCCTCAGTGCACAAAATTAAAGCATTTCATAAAGCTATAATAGATTTTTAGGTATTAACAAGGGAAACACTCATAAATTTACAATACCAGCACCTGGCATTTACCCGAGAGGAAATTTTTATTGCGTAAAGGTTGCTCTGTCATAGCCGGAGAGACTTCATCAACCTCTCTGTTATGATTCATTTAAGTATCAACTTTGCCTCAGATGTTTTTTCTAAACTTCCTAAGAAGAAACAAAAAGAGACAACAGTACAGTTCACGTGGATTGCATAGATAATTCAGACTATGAATTTAAAGTTTTGGTAACAAATCTGAACAGTGTTTGAGAAATTGAGATCTCTTTTGACGTTATAGAGGAAATGTGAAATTATAGGGTCTTTTGCTCTGGAGAAAAATCAGAAAAGCAAGAATTGTGGGTTATACTCTAGAAATGAGTCACACATCAGACCTCAAAATGGAAATACAATGTAATGCAAACAGTTGAGTTTTTATAGGTGAGCAAACATCCAGAGCTAAATGACTAGCAAAGTAATCAACTTACATTTATTTATACAGCACTTTATACTAGATTAATTGCTTAAAAGCAGCTTCACAGTAATAAACAAGAAAATAACATCAATATTAAGTTCTTCAGTTATGAAACTAATTAAATGTAAGCTGTAAAAATAATTTAGTGTCATTATTCAGCTCAATTTGGATCAATGTTGATTTAATTTAGTTCAATAACTGTGTGAATGTTGCGAATTTCATTATGAACTCAGTTCAACTAAGCAGCTCTACAGAAAACAATAGTTATTCTTCAGCTCAGTGTTGAATCAGTTTAGTTCAATAATAGTCTAAAATTCTTCCAATTATAAAATAAGTTCAATTTAGTGATAAGCAGCTCTAAAGAAGACAATAGTGTCATTATTCAGCTCAAGTCGGTGCAATGTTGATTCAATTCAGTTCAATGACAGTGTCGATGTTGCAGTGTATCCATTATGAAACATATTCAATTAAGCCATAAAGAAGCTCTACAGAAGACAACAGAGTCATTTTCCAGCTCAATTTAGTTCAAGTTTGGTTTTCATTTGATACTCTCAGTGCAGTCAGTTTGATATTACTGAATATTAAGTAATTAATATAACCAAATTAGTAATTGGGTTAATGATGACAGTTGAATCGGGTAAGAAAAAAAGCATATAGGCTTAATGATAAAAACTAAAGTGACAAATGTATGCAGTCAGACAAATTTAAATGGATGTCCAAGGGATGAATAGACTAATAAAACAGGAAGCATGTATCACTGGTGAAATGGGTTTGTGCACAGCGACTCTGCTCTGAAATTCCTGTCAGTTAGCAAAGAAAAGGATGCATTTAGACTGATGCTTTAAACCAGTCCACGCACATCTCACAGCAACAATAGCAGGACAGATTGCTTCTGAGGTAAGATTACACAGAAATCACACTCAACTGCAGAAAAAAATGACATATGTAAGCACACACACACTACTGTTAATTCCTTCTTTTTTTTAACCTCAGGTACATATAGAGAATGGATATGGCAAATATCCATCAGCTGTCAAGCTTTTCACATCGAAATGAAATGAATAATGAATAAATGAAATAAAATTTTAGCGAGCGAGAGAGAGTTCAATTTGCTTAAGTTCAAACTTGAAAACGTCAAAACCTCAAAAGTACAAAAGTAATATGCTTAATTATAATGAAAATAGTAACACTGCAACAAATCTTACTGCTCTTGCAAATCGGCTTAATTATCTTTATGCAATTTAGAGATTCACCTATGATTTCACATTGACAAATGTGAAACACCTAAAAGAAACTCTACCTACCTAATTCCCTATTTATCTACCTCAAAAATAAAAAAATAAAGAAAGAAATAAAAATAAAAAAGACCAGAAAATGGCCTTTCAAACCCACATAAATAGCATTAAATGTCATAGCAAAATGATGTAACAAAGGGGAGAAGAAAAAAACAATGTATTGGCATCATTTTCTTGTCTGCAAAATATATTTTCTTCTTTCCTTCCTTTTTTGGGGTAAAAATAATGTGTTCACGGTTCAACAAAACACATTCATGATGCAAATCTCCACAGAAAACAGAACATTTATTGAAATTAAGCTGAATAAATGACTCAACACCATTATGGTATTGACATCACAAATACAGTACGAGCTCAATAACATAAATTATTCTATAACTATTCATCATTATGCTTTGATCTAAAAAATGCTGACCACCCTGATAAACAGTGTGAATTATGACACTGCAAGTCTTAGAGGTATACTAGTAGTAAAGAAAATTATAAAATACATAGAGAAATTATTTTAAAAAAGTACAAAGTAGAAAGCAGTTCATGATCATTTTACAATTCACCTTCATCTGACCGCTACATTTTGCCCCTCTCTTCTACTAGCAGGATAATTAAACTCACTCATTACAATAACACGTCATTCTAACTCCCAGGTGATATTAAATAAAGGCAGTGTGTGATCCATGTGTAAGAGCTGATATGTGTGTGAGTGTGTGCATGAGTGTAAATGCCACACTGCCCACCCGACGTGTCACACGGAGCAGCGGTGACATGATAGGCAGGTGTGACATTTACCCTTATAATTTCATCCTCCCCTCTCCCATCCATCTATGTCCATGTCACACACACACCTCTGCTCACGGCTGAAACTCTGCTCTCTGTGTCCATGCCTCCATGTCTATACAACTCCACACTACACGTGACTAATTATCCACATGTCAAATAATCACCATATTATCTGCTGTGGCTTTTTAAAGCTTCCGGAATTGTGGGTTAAAATCAATGCTAATTTGTTATATAAGTCCTTTTAAGGCAGTTATAGGATTTTATATCTATCTATCTATCTATCTATCTATCTATCTATCTATCTATCTGTCTGTCTGTCTGTCTGTCGGCTGGCTGTCTGGCTGGCTGGCTGGCTGGCTATCTGGATCAAAAGAGCAGTGTTCCATTTTTAGTGACTGCACCAAATAACATTTACAAAATTGATTTTACATACATAGACATCATAATAAATGCAAAATAACTTCAAATAGCTTTTGTGAAAGTAAAATGTCAAAATATGGTTGAAACAATGTTCCACTGCCTTTCAGTGTAACATATATGGGTCAAAGACAAAAAAGGGTTTAAGCATAAAAACAATAAGTGTAATATTGCTCTAACTGTTGTTGTTTTAAAATTAAAAGGTTTTCTGTTTAATTCAATTACAATTTTGTTTTTGTTTTTCTGAGCACAAAATAAATATCATACATTTTTCCCGGATTTACAGAAGACACCCACTAAAATGTGATTCAGTGTAACAGTCTTGTCAGGCATATTTACAACAAAAATCAATTTATGACATATTAAAAGACTACTTTCACCCCAGATACTAATTAGTTGTAATTTTACATTTTTTAAATTTGCCACTATCCTAGGTTTTGCCTATTTGTCAGTAAGATTTTTTTACTCATTTAAAACCCAATAAAATTGAATATGCTCCCTTATTCTTTATATATATTTTAATTTGTACAAGTCAAAATAAGCATGTTGTTTGATTTTTTTACATAAATATTGTGTTACACTGAATGACAATGTAACATTATTTCAACCAAATTTTGACATTTTATTCTCCAAAAACATATTTAAAACCTTAAAAGTAGACACTTTACTTACATTTAATGTGCTTTCGATGGACATAAAATCATTTTTGTAAATTTCTTTTGATGCGGACATCTTTATGTCTTTGACCCATATATTTATGAAAAAAAAAAATGAAACAACATACTTATTCTGACCTGTGCTTATTAAAGTATCTAAAAGAATAAGCAATCACACTAAATTATATTATATTGTAAATCATTAAAAACTTTTTGCTGACAAATGGGTAAACCATAGTGGTCTGAAGGATAGTGGAAAATAAATAAATAAATAAATAAATAGAATTAACCCTTGGTTCTTTAATGTGTCATGGCTGATCACTGTAGTGCCTCAGTTCAAGCGGCACGTGAAGCGATCATCTCTTCTGCTTTACTAGTTATAGCATGAAATAAACATGACTGAACATCAGAAGGTATCTTGTTTCAACTGTGGCAAAGGATGACTTAATTAGCATTTCAGAGCTGCATTTTAAGACAAAGAAAAAAAAAAGCTGTTAAACTTCTAAGTTTATAAGTTAACACTCAAACATCAACACTCTCGCATGATGGTGGTAAGTTTAACGGGCAAACACCACTCACATTTTCGGCAGTCTCACTTAATTTTGTGCTTTAAAATATGGAGGGTGGATTGTTGATGCCGTTGGCCTGTTTTGCTGTTAGCAGTCCAGAGGCTGTTGTTAAGATCTATGGCATAATGAATTCCACCAGGTGTCAACTACTTCAATATTTCAGCCCAAAACCTGACTGTCTTGCCAAGAAGGTAAAGGCCAAGATAGTGACATTCATCCATACATAGTTGTCAACACAGAAGTACAAAATCAATGTCAAAGTCAACTGACTGAAGAAAACCGCACTGAATAGAGCTGGAAGACAAGCTACAGCAATCAATGACTGTGTTGACATGCACAAAAATATTCAGATGTCAAACCAAATGTTAATCTGAATGCAACTTGAAGGCTGACACTAAGTTAATGTAAATAAATAAATATTTTTTACATTATTTTATCTTTTATTTTAAATATAGAACATTTCAATAAATGTTTCTAAAATAATATATATATATATATATATTTTAATTTTATAACATACAATTGCTATAATTGTTATAATTTTTTATCTATATATAATGTTATTTATTCATTTATTTAACAAAATAAAGGAAAATTTGAAGCAGATCTTTACAATACTATAACATTCTTTAGTAACCACATCTGTGATGCTCAGAATATGGACTTTAATCGAAATGCATGTCAACACTGGTCAATGTCTGTCTCGCTAAATATACAAAAATGTATTAGTTGTAAAATAGCTTCAAGCAATATGAACACAAAGCCAGTGTGGGTGGCCTGCTGATCTGTTTCAGCTATTGTGGATTGTTTCATAGTTTTATTTGGCACTCTGTTGACAGAGTTTTGGCAGGTTTGAATGCGATGAACAAAGCAGCAGCAGTGCAGCAATTTGAGTGAGCAGCACCAAACACAAAGCGAAACAGATCCAGAGAGAAACATTTTGGAAAATGAGAATTCTGCTCGTATGACTTTTAGGGACTCGTCTGCACCCGGAGGAAATGGTGAGGGGCTTTAAAAATCCAGGGCGTCACTCTCAATTCCACTCAATTCCTTCCGAATGCGTGCTGCTTCTGTAATTTCGAATGATTTATTTACTTTTTGCCAGAGGGTGAGGCAGAATGCTCAAAGATTAATCCAAAATCCCTGCTTTTTCAGAAAGACACCAGCATCTAATGCTTCATTGCGTTAAAAAGACTCATTTAAAGAGATTTGATATTTTTAGTTTGACGTTTTAACGTAATTTCCCAAAGAACACACTTCCGTCGTCAAAGGAGCCACATTTAACCCTTTGAGGTTCAGCTATAGAATTTTCTTCAAATATTCTGTTTGAACTTCCAGTGCTCATTTTAAACCTCAACTTCATTCAACCACCAAAAGTGAACACAGACCCTTGAGAAAACAGAAGATATGTGTCAGAGTCAAGCTGGTTGACCCAACCACTAGCCAGCAATCCAAATATCTACCAACCTGCAATATGTCTCTAAAAATATCTGCAATTTGAGTGTGTTGTCTGTTGGTTTGACGTCTTTTTCGTGCGTCACTGAAAAAGTTTTTTCTACTAAAATTGCTGGACCCCAGTCACACCCTTCCAAAAAACACTAAAAATGTGCATCAGTCTGGCAATGAAAATTCATTGCATCAAATAAATGATTAAAATAATAATATAATAAACATATTTCTTGTTCATATCTCAATTTCTGACTATAAAATTTTTGAGCCTATGAACGTGAAACTGAATTTTTGTCAATTTTCCAGTATAGTGTATAATGGAGTGTGTAATTAGTGTATAATTTTTTTATAGTGTATAGTTTTTACATCCCGGTTACATTTGTATCTTCTGCATTATTTTAATTTTTCAAAAATATTTTTACTTGCAATTTCTGAATTACAGATTAAACAAGAACTAAGAAGCAAATATGACAAACCTTCCTCCCAAATAAATAAATAAATAAATAAATAATAAAATGAAAATAAATATGTTTGAGAAATTCACTCAGAAAGGTAATTTCATCTAGCTGCAAAAAAAACAAACAAAAAAAACAAACAAACAAACAATAAAAGCAGACCACATTTCAGCAAAATAATTAATATAACAATCTAATATAGCAGCAGTTAGTTTTGACTGATAGCCAATTCCAGTCCATTCTTTTGACCATAGTGAATTAAATAATGTCTAAATTCCACATTTGAATTGCATATTTTTTGGAATTTGATATATTCAGAATATATTTAATATTAATATTAAATATATAAATATTTAATTTATTATTGTTTAAATTACAAATGTTATTATACAGAAGCCACAATAAATATGATATTTATTATATTATACAACTGAAGTAACAAACTGTAATTGAGTAAAGAACTGTAATCGCATCAAAATGCTATCAAAGCAAATGTTTACTTCACACCATATCAAAAACAACCATGTTTCTTTTCATCTCGTGATTAGAATTATTAGAGGCCGCCGTCGCTGTTTACTAAGTGATTGCTAGGTATAGTGGAGCACACAAGAAACAACAGTCAAATCAATTAGCAAAAAGTGCAAATGGCTTCCTTTGCCTCTTACATGAAAGCTAGCTAATCCATTTGGATGATGAATCCATTGTTTACACTGCTCAAAGACATCTCGGCTGGATTAAAAAACAAAAAAAACAAATCTAATTAACCTTTTACAGTGTTTCCAAATCAGAACCCATTCACCACATTCTTCTTTCTCTCTCCTCCTCCTTCTTCCATGTCCCTCTTTGTCTCTTTCCCCGGGCTCCAATGCGTACGCATATTGCCTTCAGACTGCCTATTCTCTCTTACGCACCATTTGAAATGAGTTCTTCAAAGTTGCAGCCTAATCTATTCTTTATTAGCTTCCTTAAAGTAATTACTCCTCCAGGGCCGAGCCGCCACACTAAAAAGGAAATGAAGGAGAAGTCGGAGCACCGGGATCTTTTCCTGTGTGTTCTGCGACTCCATCGCTCCGCTCTTTGACACGGCTGATTTGAAAGCGCTGTTTATTACTCCGGCCCTGACATCGCACTTTTTTGGTTCACGTCTAGGTGCCGACTTAGTTTAAGAAGATTTTGCCCTCGTCAGGCTTCATCGGGGAACTTCAGGTTTTTATGTTCTTCAGATTGTCTTCCCTTTGTTTGCTTTTCTGAGCTGTTAATATTGGCTTATTTGAAAGCACAATTTCAGTTGAGTTGCTCTCGACCTCTTCTCTCCCGTGAGGTTTCTGAATCCTCAGAGCTATGATTACTGCATTATATCGAGCCGGCCTGTTAGTACTTCTCCTCCGAAATGATTGTGGTTTTTACATTTTCTGAAAACGCGAGTGTGTTTTGAACAAGGGGTCAAAGTTCACTTGCTTAGCATGACCCACTTAGCTTTGCTAGTTGATAACTACATCATCTGGACCAGAAAGCATCTTTCTCCTTTGATGGACATTCAAAACGTAGATGTTTTACCAGTTTTTGGAAATATGAAATGGATTTGCACTCTTTAGCATCACATTACTGAACATCCAGACTGTGCACGCACTTTTGATGTCATCAGTCAATCGCTGCTGTCATGATGTCATTTCCTGCGGCTCTAAATTGATTAATCACTTGACATTTTCAGCTCAAATGATAGGCTCAAAATAACCTGGATGCAGAAAGCAGAATTACATATTAGAGGAAAAATAAGGTCTGTGGTTAATGTTCACATTTACTCCTGCATTAATTACAGACAGTCATAGCTCAAACATAATTTCACAGTTTTTTTCTTTATGAAGTTTATAGTTAAAAAACGTATATTGCTAAGTTGCTGCTACATATTGTAAATACCAAAAGATTTTTGGTAGTCCTTATTGGCCTCCAAAATAGATTTATAATGTAAAATAATGTAATATATGTAATATAATCATAAACATTTTTAATACAAACATACGTTTGTTATACTTTCACTCAAAAGTTTGAAAGAAATTCTACTTTTAATTGGCACAGTTGCATTAAATTGATCCAAAGTGACAGTAAAACATTTATAATGTTTTAAATGTCAAAAAATGCTATTCTTTTGAAAGCAGCAAAAGTGTTTTCAACATTGATAATAATAAGAAATGTTTCTTGAGCAGCAAATCAGCATATTAGAATGATTTCTTATAGATCATGTGACACTGAAGATTTGATCACAGAAATAAATTACATTCTGAAATATTTTAAGATTAAATATTATATAAAATATAAAAAACAGCTTAAATTGTAAAAAAAAAAAAAAAAAAAAAAAATACTATTTTTACTGTATTTTTGATTACATAAACGCAGCCCTGGCGAGCATAAGAAACTTCTTTCAAAAACATTCAAAAATCGACCCCAAACTTTTGAACAGCAGAGTATATGCATAAATATGGTGCCAGTACATCTATATCAGCAAGTAAACATTACATTATGAATACCTACATAGACAAATGACATCTTGCTGATTTACTAATAACCTTAGCAAACACCACTAAATAAAATCAGAAAAAGACAAACAGACTAAATGATAAAGACTAAACACCATTAACTCTATCTTTTCAAACTGAAAGCTTATTTTGCATCTACTTTTTGATGCTTATAGGAATAACAGAGTCATCTCTAAACCAGATCAAGGACACAGGTGCAGATCTACTGGCCCTAAAAACCATTTCAGCACAGATATATTTCAGCGCTCGTGTTTGTGAGAGTCTGATGCCTTTAGTTTGACTCTGTTGACTTACTTTCACCGCTCCAAATAAGAGACAGGCACCATGACAATAGCATTTCGTTAGGAAGCTTCCATCACATAACTCTTGAACCCCAGAGAAACGGTGCTCCACTTTAGACGACGCTTGACCTGAACCTGAGTGGAACTAATCGCTGCTGAAAATGAACCGCTAGGCAGTTTATTAACAGAAACAATTGGATAAAAAAAGTTCTATTCATAGACAGGGATGAAAATGAAGAGATGGGAGTTCAAGGAAAGACTTATTTGAAAGTAAAATGAGAAGGAACTTTAAGTATGCTTGGTTTAGAAAAGAAATATTCAAGGTTATTTATGGGCTGCATGAGTGGATTTTGATGTAGCACATGCAAACACAAGTCACACAGGTTCAGACCAATCTGATGGTGAGGAAATGATGACAGAAGTTTCATGTTTTTGGTGCAAGCTTAATACAAGCTTCTAGGGACGTCACGGTTCGGTATGATTTCAATACAGCAGGGGGAAAAACTAAACATATTTTTATTTTTTACTGTTTTATTAAACAGTTGTTTACTGAACAAATTGCTATTTCTTTAAATAAATTCAATTATAATTAAAATTTTCTTAGGAATAAAAATCCACCTCAGCTTATAGGCAAATTCGGTCCTGGAGGGCCGGTGTCCTGCAGATTTTAGCTCCAACCCTAATCAAACACACCTGAAGAAGCTAATCAATGTCTTCAAGATCACTAGAAAGTTACAGGCAGGTGTGTTTGATTAGGGTTGGAGCTAAACTCTGCAGGACACCGGCCCTCCAGGACCGAATTTGCCTATCCCTGCCTATAGAGAGCCCTTTTACATTACTGTAAGGTTACAATTAACAACAGAGCCCAAACTTAAATTTAATTACTATTTATTTATAAATATAATAATCAACACTCAACTTAAAAATAAATAGCATATGATTAGGGCTGGGTATCGAGTTCGATACTTTTTAGGCACCGACCGAATTGCCTCCATACCACCGAGTATCGAAAAACGTCTTGTCGTTCGGTACCAAATTTCGATACCTAAGGGGTTAATCTCATCAACGTCAGTAAGGCAATAAGCCTGCAACACTAGGTGTGTTTGACTAGAAGCGACACGGCGCAGATCGACCAGTGTTTGACATCCGCGAGAGCGATTCGAAAGCGTACGGAGCAGTTTGCTCTCTATATCGCGCGGTTGTGTTTACACACAGACTGAAGCGCGCGTGACGCTCGCGGTCATTTCAGCGTCTGCTGTCTAAATGAGGTCATAAACACATGAACAACATCTCCAGAACTGCTCTGAGAGTCACTTCATGAGCATTTTACCATTTGATTTGAGTAAAACTAGCGTCATATCATACACACACAGAACTGTAAAGGTATTCACGGCAACCCGTCAAAATAAAAGTTCGGTTTAACTTGGAAGACACTGCGGCAGAAATATATTAATATTGTTCAGCAGAGTGTACATACTGCTACTACTAGGCTACTATTAAAATTATTAAAACTTTATTTTTTTAATGTAATGATCACACAACATTTCTTCCATGTTTTAATTTTAATAGTAAAATTTTGTTTGCCAAAATAAATAAATAAAGTTTGATTTTCAATCATTTAAAAGATAAATGAAATTAATGTTTTATGCCTTCATTTGAAAACCAGATACAGAACACAGAATTTCTGAGGAAAAATAAAACATTTCATAAGGCTATTTTAAGAATAAATTTGAATAAACTTAGTTTTTATGCATTCAAATAATTAGACATACTACAACACAGAATTTAATAACAATAAAACGTATGGTGAAAGAAAATAAAACACCCACTTATGAAAGTGGATGAAGATTTTCAATTTCTTGAAGTCTTTAACAACCTAGAATAAATGAATAGAAATGAAGATTCTGTCTGAGCTATGCGTTTTAAAACGAACAAACACTAGTGTAAACTGAAATTTATTAAAATTATTTGCACTGATTTATTGTGTTGGATATATTTTGTTCCTTTGTGCAGTGTCTCAGGAGATGAGTCTTTGAGTCTGTATCAATGTCAACAAGCTGAAAAAAAGTTTTTTGAGGTAATGTAATGTTATTAAAACTGATTTCATAAAATTGGTATCGAAAAAAGTATGGTTCAGGAACCGGTATCGAACTCAAGGTATCGGTATCGAAAAATTTTGAACGATACCCAGCCCTACATATGATACAGTTTTTAAATTAACTTCTAAATTATAAAATTTCTATTTGTTGTTGAAATAACAATTTTTTCATAACATATTTATTTAAACATACATTAAATAAAGACATCAATAACAGGTAAAGTAAAATATGAGTAGTCTAATATTTTGCAAAATGCTCTTCTGTGCACTTCATTTCTCTTGCGAAAAAACTGTGGACACTGATGATTTGCCTGAGGTAAATGAAACGCTACGTGAAATTTTGTTTACAAGCTGTTTTATTGACGTCTTTCTGCGATTGAAAAACTGATTGAGCGATTACATGAAATGTCCATTCATGTTTATTTTGTGCTAAAACTAGTAGTAAAGAGGAAGGGATGATCATGCTCACTCTCATTTGAACTTATACAGCGATCTGTCGCGCCACGTCCAAGAGTGTCAAAACGACACTTATTGTTTGAATTTCCTCAAAAAACTGACATAATGTGAAATATGATACTTTGTTTCTTATCGGAAGTAATAGATTTACTAAATCTTTTGTCATTAAAATAGTACTGTCAAGATTTACTAAAGACACGCAGTGACGAATTTGCATTGAAAAGGCGTGGAAACAGTTATTTTTGTGCCTGACCTTGCTGAATATGCATTTGTAGGAGTTTCTCTTTCAGACGGTAAATTGCACTGCTCTTGGTAGATTGCGCTGGTCATTATGAAAATGATCTGGCTGCGTCTGTGTTCTTTAATGTGCGCATTGTCATTAAATCAGACGCATAATTTCTCCCTCCCATCGGTGCTTTTATGGAATTGTGCTTTACCGCTAATTTTCCCTGATTAGTAAATCTGGCCCTAGGTTTCCAATGAAGTTACACTCATGCAGTAGTTAAAGCAATGTTGTTTGTTCTGTTTGCGTACCGAACCGAAAGATCTGTACCGAATACACGTACAGTTACACCCTTACAAGCTTCGCATTTCTGCGAAAATAACCTAAAATAAAAGTAAAAATTCTTTCATGAAGTCTTTGGAGAACACAAGCAAAACCTGGATAAAACATGATATCTTTGCAACATCACAATCGATAAGAGCATTCATCAATCTGCGTGAGGCGATGCGAGTGCGCAGTTCCTTTCGCTGCACATTCATCTGGTGTGCACTTGACAGAGAGCAGCAGTATTGACTGCTTCACATGAGGTAAATCTTAGCAGCAACAACTCACAGCTTTTAGCCAAACAAAACACATAATTGATGGACACTGCTGGTAATGAGGTTAACAAAGAAAGTTACAGCTGAAGCACTGCCAACTGCATAGATAAAGAGAATTAGAAAAGAAAGACAAAACAGCATCGGTGTGCACCGCATGAAGCGTGAGGTCTGTTCCAAAACATGACGAGTTCCCTCGCTGTCTGCTGCCTATGTACTGCAGGAAGCTAAAGCTAAAGCAGAAATGGAGTCTCATAAGAAACTGATTTGAAATGCTATTCATGGGTAGAACCATTCACTTACGACTCACTCATACTTCCAGCAGTGTATAATGTATAATAAAGCATGTCAATAACCTGGTTCAAAACTAGCTTATGGATACAAAGCTAGCTTCTGAATATCTGACCACTAATGACATATGGATGGTAAAAAAGGCATGCTAATGACCACTTCCTGATGGATTATCCACACACTCCAGGAAGTAAAAGGACTTTTACAAAAAAGGTCATTCCAAAATTTGGAAAAGGACTTTCCAAAATGTCCAACTCCATGTACTTTTGCTAGAAAATCTTTGCTGCTTTGATAAAGTAATGGCCTGTATATATAAATATTTGTCATTTAATAATAATAATAATAATAATAATAATAATACATATTTAAAAATCTATATTTAATGTATTTATGCATCAAATATGCAAAAATATTTATATTATTTCAATTTTATTTTTTTACATATTTTGTGTGTTTCAGTGTGTACGGTTTTCTGTATTTTCCTATGTCAGGCTTTACAGTCGATAGAACAGTACATACATATTTTTATTTATTTATAATAATAATGATAATAATAATGATGTTTATTTTAATACAATAATACCTGTTCATTATAATAATGTAATTAACTTATATTTATAATAAAATATATATTTGTAATAAAATAAATATATGACAATTATTTATATTTAATTATAAAACAAAAATAATGATAATTTTATTAATGATGTTTAAAAACCTACATTCATTGTATTTATGCATCAAATAAGCAAAAAATATTTATATTATTAACATATTTTGTACTGTATGATTTCTATATCATTTTCTATGTCAGGCTTTACAGGGTTAAGAAACAGCATTTCCTATTCATAATTTTCATTACTGAATTAATAACTAAATTTGTAAAATCCATGTTGCCTTTGCTGGAAGAATTTGGATTAGCATTCCAGCAAACTGCTTTTACTGTTTCATACTATTTATATCTATTATGAAAAACTTTATAGCGAACTTGTTGCACAGCATTCTGGCATTGCCTTTTTTTGCACAGGATGCAGCGCTGCCTTCGATTTTGGCTGAAATGAGGCAACTTAAAAACAGCATGATTTAGCTGCTGTTTGCAACAGCCTTCACGTACGGAGCAAACCTGCGATGCCTCAGCTAGGTGTTGGAACAGAGCTGATGAATCACAAGTCAGTCACACTGTCAGGAGAGTTTTAGGTCATGGAGAGAAAGCCCTGAAGAACAGTGTTGATATTACATTACACGGGTCAAGGAGGAGGAGGCCAAAGAATGAGCAGCGAGCTCCAGCTCTGCTCTCTAGTCTAATTAACTGCTGAACACTTGTCATATCCTGATCCAGGACTTGGTCGAAATCCAGTTATTACCACGTTCAGCAACGGACAAAAGTCTGATATAATTGTGTGTGTACGACTGGGACACATGAGCATATCTGAATCCAGATATGAGTAATAATTGAACGCCAAATCATAGCAGCCATGACTGAAATGTCTTTGGGAGAAAATCATTGCATTAACAACTTTCTGCAGCCATTTAATCCCAAACAACACTATTTCATCTTGCAGTTCATCCAAAATTGAACATCTTGACATCATTTACTTGCTACTATTTCCATAATGGACTAGTTGTCGGGTTGTCTGTCAAGTATAAATTGACAGATTTGGATGTTCACACGTTATTGTGCTCAAAAACAGCTGGACGGAGCACAACAGACTGGAAGAGAATACAGTGGGCTCCTTATTCAAACACAAAAGAAAAAACATTGCCAAATGTCCACATAATGGGGATTGGGGCTGTTAGACTCCAAAAAACACGATAACTGCAGTCCATGTGACTTGTGCACTTTATTCAAAGTCTGCTGAAGCTTTTGTGTGAGAAAAGACAGATACTTAAGCCATTATTTGCCAAAAATCTTCTCTTTCACCACAGCTTTCAAACCCCATTCAGTTTAAATATGGCAAAACGTGTCTTACTTAAAAAGAAAAAGTAGTGTAAATGAGATCAACAGCAGATGGGAAGATTTTCAGCAAATACTGTAACTTTTGATCTGTTTCTCGCACAAAAGTAATCCATATACAACTCATAAAATGAATCATATCCAACTCAATCACCATTTTCTGAAGACATTTGTGGGGGATGGAGGGGGTGGAAACATAAGTAAAAACTGGATTTCTACCAAGTTCCGGATATTTTTTCTGTTGTGATCCATGTAAGAAATAAAGTCATACAGGTTTCGAACAACACAAGGTTGAGTAAATTACATAATTTATACAAATTATATTCATTTTTTGGATGAATTACACTATTGTTCAAAAGTTTTGGGTTGGTACAATTAAGTGTTTTGAAACCTCTCACCAAGACTGCATTTATTTGATCAAAATACATTGAAAACAACAGTAATATTTTGAAATATTATTACAATCTAAAATATATTTCAAAATGTAATTTATTCCTATGAATCGAAACTGAATATTCAGCATCATTACTCCAGTCTTCAGTGTCCCATGATCCTTCAGAAATCATTCTAATATGCTGATTTGCTGCTCAAGGAACATTTCTTATTAATGTTAATTTGATCCTTTTATTTTCAGAATTCTTTAAAAACACTTAATTACTCTCCCTTTACTTTCTGTCTTTAGTCAATTTAAAGTGGTGAATGAAAGTATTACTTTCCAAACTTTTGAATGGTAGTGTATTAATTTTAAAGAGATGTATGTAACTCACTTTTTGTGAATTAAAAAATAATAAAGAATTTTAAAATCTTTTATGGAATTACATTGTTTGCCATTCAAAAAACTAAATGATGTTAAAAGTACAGTACTTGCCAAAAACTTGCAAACATTATGATTTTTAAATGTTTTAATGATGTTTACGTGCCCTACATTTATTTGATCAAATATACAGTAACGCCAATATTGAGAAATATTATTACAATTTGAAATAACTACCTTCCATTTAAATATACATTTAAAATATACTTGATTGTTGTGATCAAAGCTGAATTTTCAGCATCATTACTCAAGTTTTCAGTGTCACATGATCCTTCAGAAATCATTCTAGTATGCTGATAAATTATATATATATTTCACAATATTAGTGATTTTTTTCTGTATTTTTTAGCACATAAATGCAGCCTTGGTGAGCAGAAGAAACTTCATTAAAACATTTAAAAATAGTAATATTTCCAAACTTTTGACAAATATTGTATTGCATAAGTAATTTAGATTTTAGCTTTTATATCTGCAAAGGCGCCAAACAAAACCATATTATCTGTTTGAAACAAGATACTAAGTGTCACGACAATGCAAAACATTAAGGCGGCTCTGGTGCTGCATTTACACAGAAGCAAACCCTTAGACCTAACCTCAACTAAACTTTAACACCATTCATTTTCTGCCCTGCAGGCACAGTTCTTCCCTTTAGCAAATGCATCTGAATTAAGCTGAAAGCCTGAACACATTTTTTGCCTCTCTAGGCTACAGACTTGGCAATGAGGGATGAATTGTCTAAAAACACAGCGGTGAAATGTCACATCTCGGTGCGAGGACACACCAAAGTGAATAAATTCAAACTTACAACACCAGAAACAATAGCTACCCGATGCCGCCTTCCCAACCATGTGCCTAGGCTGACAGCTTCAGAAGTGTAAAATGAAATGAACACAACTAGCAAAGAAAAACACAGGCGACAGCTTTTCAAAAAAGCACCTGGGGTAACGGCCCCAACATGTCGCTTATTGGCAAAATGACAAAGCAAACTTGAAATTATACAGGAAATGGGATTGGGGAGAAGGTACTGTGAGCGGGATCATTGAATTTAGACATTATAATTATGGCTCCCAGCATGCTGTGGCAGGAGTCTGTGCTATTCGCCACGGGACTGTCGAGGTGAGGGAATCACACACCACAAACAACTCGCTGAGTGTCGAGCAGAATTCTTTTTTACTTCTAATTTATCCTTATATTCTTACAATTTTCCTTTTTATTTACTAATGTGGTAGAATGGCCACCACATGCAGCACCGAAAAAAAAGGAAAAATATCCTAGTGCTCAAGTTAAAATAAACAGTGAGAGGAAAATCTATAAAATATGAACATCCAGTTGCTCTACTTTGCTTTCAATGTAAATTTAAAACAACAACAAAAGTTTGTTTTGATTCATTCAAAAGTGCTGGTTCATTCTCAAACGACATTTTCAGACAAGCCACTGTCATTATGAGTGAGTTATTGAATAATTTTTTAACCTTAAATTGAACTACAACGGGGGTTTGAAGTTTGGAGTCGGGTTCGGGTCAGTTTTCATAGTCTAGCTCTTTGTTTCGAGTTTGTAACTCATTTTAATGCCGGTGCAGACCTCTAGAACAGGAGAACAGAAAATCAAGGAATAGTGATACATGTGCAAATGGTTCAGAGAAACACTAGAAGAATATAAAATAAGTTTCACATCTCTCCCTTTCCCTCTCTGCTGTTCATATGGCAGATCATTGCATATTCCTTTTGTTTCCAGAGGGATCGTGACTAGTGTGAGCCGTCACACCCCACGCCTGTCAAACCAGGTCAAGATGCCAGCGCTTTACAGACTAAAAGTTAGAGAATAAAGAACAGAACTTTGTTTAAAGTTATTTTCTTTGGACTTTATTTTCCTATTCCATTTGCTATGTCAAGAATTGAGTATCATGATATCCTGTCACAAATCAGATCTATTTAATATATCATTGCTTTGTGAGATAGAGGCAAACGGTCTTTCTTAAAATAAAATGAAGTAGAAGTATTCAAACCCCTTCATTTTTTTCACGTTTTGTTATGTTGCAGCATTAAATTAAACTGCATTAAATTACTTTTTTTTTTCTCCACATGAATCTACACTCCACACACCATAAGGGCAAAGCAAAAACAGAACTGTCACAACTTTGTAAATTTATAAAAAATAAAAAATCTGAAATATGTTGCATAAGTATTCAAACCTTGATAGCCTCAAGTCTTTTTTGTTTGATGCGACAAGCTTTGCTCATCAGCATTTGGCAATTATCTGCCATTCTTCTCCTCACTTGTTCACCTCTCAAGCTCTGTCGGGTTGGATGGGGGCAGATGAACATTTTCAGGCTGTGGCTGGGCCACTCAAGGACATTCACAGAGTTGTCTATAAGCCACTCTTGCTGTGTGTTTAGGGTCATTGTCCTGTTGGAAGGTGAACCTTCTGCCCAGTCTGAGGTTCTGAATGCTCTGGACTGGGTTTTCATTAAGGCTATCTCTATATTTTGGTGCATTGAGCTTGTCTTCTACTCTGATGAGTCCCTCAGTCCTTGCCGTTGAAAAACAGCCCCACAGCATGAGGCTGCTACCAGCACACTTTACTTTTGGGATGGTACTCTGCAGGTGATGAGCAGAGCTGGTTTCCTTCAAACATGATGCTTAGAATTGAGGTTCATCAGACCAGAGAATCTTGTTTCTCAGAGTCTGAGGGTCCTTTAGGTGCTTTTTTGCAAATTTTTGTGTCTCTTCACTGAGGAGAAGATTGAGTCTGGCCACACTGACATAAAGCCCAGATTGGTGGAGTGTTGTATTAATGTTTGTCCTTCTGTAGGTTTCTCCCATCTCCACATATGATCATGGAGCTCAACTAGAGTGACCATCAGCTTCTTGGTCACCAGTCTAGACAAGGCCCTTCTCCATCAGTTGCTCAGTTTGGCCAGGAGGCCAGCTCTAGGAAGAGTTCTAGTTGTTTCAGACGTCTTCCATTATGGATAATGAAGGCTACATGATTCTGTGAACCTTCAATGCAGCAGAATTTTTTCTGAACTCTTCCCCAGATGTGTGGCTTGACGCAAACATGTTTCTGAGCTCTGCAGGCAGTTCTTTTGACCTCAGGGCTTGGTTTTTGCTCTGATATGCATTTTCAGCTGTTAGACCTTTTATTAAGATGTGTGTCGTTCCAAATCATACCCACTCAATTGAATTTGACACAGGTTAACTTCACTCAAAGTGTAGTAATATCTACAAGCAATATGAATGCGCCTGAGCTAAATTTCAACTGTTCCAGATAAGGGTTTGAATACTTATGCAGTGGAATCATTTATGGTTTTTATGTATAATAAATTTGCAAAGATGGTAAAACCTGTTATTTGTTTTGTCATTATGGTGTGTGGAGAGTAGATTGTTGTGGGAAAAAAAAGTAATTTAAAGCAATTTAATGTAAGGCTGCAACATAACAAAATGTAAAAAAAATGAAGGGGTTTGAATACTTCTGCAAGGCACTGTATTATGTTAATTATTATAGTACAAATTACAAGATATAATAATTAGAATAATTAATATATAACAATTAATATAATAATTTTGATCAATTTTGATTTAAAGTTATTATACAAGTAAATCAATAAAAAATAGATTTCTTTCTTTTATTTGTAAGATAAATAACATTTTCAAAACTCAGAGCTATAACCAACCTATTGAATCTTCTTTACAAGCCCACAAGAGACAAACTTCAAATAAAGAGCTTTACCAACACCTTCAGTGAATAAGTGTTCCCTCAAAGATTGAAAGCAACAGCTCTGTACTGTATGTCTGTGTGCAGCAACCGAGGGGCTTCCATTTAAACCCACCAGGACACAAACCGAACACGGTCATCAGAAAGCACTGTCAGCATCCATGTGGTCAGCCTTTCATCAGCAGTATAGAGCTTCACGAAGCATCGCACACTAGGGGACACGCAGGGTCTCACAACATCACGTGTGTGTGTGTGTGTGTGTGTGTGTGTGTGTGTGCTATCAGTGGTGTTAACTCACGTGTTACTGAGAGACACACCTCAGGTGATGTTTGACACATCTAGATGAGCTTTCCTTTAGTAGAAGACCAAAGACAGATCCTCAGCTGAGGAGATACAACTCTACAGAGCAAGGACGCTAAAAGGAAAATGGAAAACCAGGGTACATACCTTTGAGAAACAGGTTTTATCGCGTAATGTAGAAACTCATTTTATTTGCCTCAAAAGTGAATGTTTACCATTATCATGTGCACGTGAATCAGAGTTGTGGATTTCAGCCCAATTTTCCTATTTTAAAAACAGACTTCAAATGATGTTATTTTGGCCTTTCCAAGTAGAAGGATAATGCTGAATAGAATACAGCTCAAAATCTGTTGACAGACTGTCAGTCTGTGCATTAGTGGTGGGGATTTTACAGTGAGTCTTTCCGCAAGTTACACTGTTCCAACAGTAGGTGGCGATAAGTGATATTCATTATGAGTTGAGATTGAAGCATTCACTTACATGATTTGTTCATTCAGGAACAAAACAAAGGACTGATTTTATGATTAAATCATTGTATCATTTGCTCTCCCAAATTGCTTCATTAAAAAAAAAAAATGCTGATTCATTCATGAACAAAACAAGGTTGAGTGAATCATTCACTCAACTGAATTGATTCGTTCAAAAATACTGGTTCATTCTGGAACCAGACAAGCCATTGCCATTATGAGTGAACCATTGAATCATTTACTCAACCAATTCATTCCAAAACATTCATTTTTATTTATTTATTTTTTAAATAAAGACATTTTATTCAGCAAGGATGTATTAAACTGACCAAAAGTGAAAAATAAAGACCTTTATAAAGTTACAAAAGATTTTTTTCAAATAAATGCTGATCGTTTGAATGTTCCATTCATCAACAAATCCTGAAAAAAGTAATCCTTAAAAAGTGTCTCTGCTTGTAGGCCACTTCTACCTCTCTAATGTTAAAAATATCACAGACAGCACAAGATCTTTCTCCATTAGAGGTCAACTACTGCTCAGAGAGAGAGAAAGAGGAACAAAATCAGAGCAACAGGACTAAAAGAAACAGATTTGAGCGTCCTCAAACGGAGAAAGCGCGTCTGTATTTAGCTGTCGCTTCCTCATGCTGCCTGTCATCTCCCTCAGGAACGCTTGTGAAAAAATTCACTCGGCTTTATCCCTCAAGGTAAACTGGTTTTTAAATCGCTTTTCATACATTTTGTATGGCAGTTATATTTGCCCCCGTTCACTCTTTACAAGAACAAAATGTCACGGCTGGAAATAACAACTGTCACAGCAACACGCACTTGTGTCTGGTTATCAAAACGCTGTCCTTCCAGTAAAGCTGCTGGTTGACAGGCTGAATGAGTTAAATAAGAAGGTTTTAGAAATGACAGGGGAAAAACATGCTAAAAGATGTTCTCAAAGAAAATAGTATATTTCATTTAAAGAATAAACACTCAGGGGAGAGGTCAAGTGTGTGAACAACTGCTTTTGAACAGCTGTCTTATATGCATTAATGGGTCTGATCTACTCTCTGGCGGGTCACACAGAGGTCACGACTCTCAGCCGATGACTGGTAGTTCATGCCAACCAGTATTGCATCAATCTTTGCCCAGTTCTCCATAGAAAGATCTCCATAGACACTCAGCCTGTGTATAATATTTCCGTTAATTTCAGTTAATTTAAAAACAAAAGGCAGTTCATTTGACAAGAAGTGCACAGATACACAGAGGACAGGTAAATTTTTACACCATTTCAGTACTACAAAGGTATGGATAAACTTTGCTTTGGCTTTTTCATTTTCTTTATACACCTTAGGAGTGTTTATTCAGCAGCTGTGCATGAGTATAAAACTGGAAAGTGCAACCATATTTTAAAACAATTCAAAGAGTCATACTGTAAAGTAAGTCACATTGTCCTATTACTAATCACAAAATATATGATTTCATA
Organism: Tor tambroides; assembly: GCA_021397915.2. Lineage (NCBI taxonomy): Eukaryota > Metazoa > Chordata > Actinopteri > Cypriniformes > Cyprinidae > Tor > Tor tambroides. The sequence continues at coordinate 56,816 of JAFVLL020005153.1, read as the reverse complement.
ATTAAATATTCATTTAAATAATACAAATATTAGTTAATATAGTTCATATAGCTCATACAACAACAACCATAAAAATAAGAATTATTTTTATATTTATATATAAGTATTAATATATAACCAATATATAACCAACAGCAACACCACTGGACCAACAACAATAATAAAAGCTACTGTTGTTTATACTTATATTTCTATATATACTCGAATATAAGAAGAAACAACAATAATAATAACAAACAATTATTATTATCATTTTTTTTATTCATGTATACATGATATTAATACATAAACAATAACTACAACAATAAATAATACTTGTTTTTGTTATTATTATTATTATTATTATTATTATTATTTTTATTGTGTATACTAAAATTAATGCTTCCATATATATACTTTAATACAACAACAACAAAATGTAGCATTGTTATTATCATGTACAGTACACTAACATAACTAGTATATATAATACTAGTTAGTATTAAAAATACTAACCTTTATATAAGATTAACTATATTAACTTATATAAGCTTTATTATTTAAATTCCTATTGAATTATTAAATCATATATCTTGTGTTGAGTATATGAATGAAATGTGGTGTGGTTAATTTATATAATGTATGAGGTTTTTTTTTAGCACAACTATTTTAACACATGGTTGTAATAATGACATATCTGGTGTACCTTCTGGTTTTATACTGATGCACAGCTGCTGAATAAACACTTCTGAGGTGGATATATGTATACAAGTATATGTGATAGTATGAAATAACAAATTTAGTCAAGTGATATGTACACTTACCTGCTGAGTATGTGAACACTACATAGGGACTCTGTGCATTTGAATGCAGCTTCACTGTCAGCGCACAATAAAAAGAAGATATAGCCAAGAAAGGACAGGTAATCTTCGCAGCCATTCTGTTGAAATTCAAAAGCAGTTTCTCTCTCTTTCGCTTTTCACCTCTCCTTGCTATGTGAGTTTGGGGTATTTATTTGGGCACATCTATCTCACTCTTTGTTAGTGACAGCGTGGCGCTCGCTGAACCTGACGACGAGTTTAAGCTGAGGACACACCATATTTTTCCCACTTCCTTCCTCATAACAGTCGTTCTGCTGTGACAGTGTGGTGTTTTCTTATTCTCAGCCAACTGCAGAGCTGCATCTGTTCTCCTCTGCCTTGTTAGTGGAAAGGCAAGTGACAACAAACCTCTAACCCTAAGTATTAAACTTCACATATTCACACACAATTCACCCGTCATCGCTTGTGCTATGGATATAAATGATACCGCAGACTATACGTTAAGACTTTAGACTGCTGGATGATACGACATACAGTATGAAATGGTTTTATGCTGTACACTAAAGAAGAGACTTGAACCATATAGAGACCATTTACTTTAGGGTAAACTGTCTTGAGCTGGCCAGCAAGAAACCACATAGCAGCAAACTAAAAAAAAAAAATGTACAAAGCTGACATCTAGAAATGAAGAAAAACACTCTAAATACTTTAGAAACACAGTATTCTAACTTCTTAGCAAGCCCACAGAAATGTGTTTAAATGCGTCATATTACGCCCTTTTAACAAAGTCTTGATTTAGGTTTTGGGGTGTAGTAGAATAAGTTTTTAATCTGTACTCCAAAAGAGAAGTATGTCCGAATATGTAGTATTTGAAAAAAAAAGAAAAAAAAGACAGTAGGCGAAAAATGAAGGTGAATGGCAGTGAAGTGAAGAAACTGAAGCTGGTAGGTCATATGACAGTAACAACATGGCAGAAGTAGTACATCCGAATTTTATTCATACTACCTATTCATACTATATAGAACATACTTTTTTAACAGTCGTGAAGTAAGTTCTAATTCAAATGTAGTGCCTATTCAGACAGGTCATGATTTCAGACGCACTGATGCACTCAACTGTCGCAGCTTTAATGCTGCCTTCACATCGGAATTATCACAAATACGAGTTTCCTAGTCGGAAATTGGACATGAGCGGCCTCCCTAGTCGTATATTCAACTGGGAAACTCGGAGATAATTTTGATAACCTAGTTTCCGAGTTGGGTGAGCCATTAACTTTAAATATGGCAGAGGAGAGAAACAAAGCAGTAGCACTGTGAAGTTTTATTTGTTTTTCTCACAACATCGACATTGCTTTCTCTTGACTTTACAGCCATGCATGTGTATGCGAAAATAGCATTTATTTACCGAAATTTAGGAATCGTCAGCCAGCTGAATATCTACATAGTGCTGTGAATGTTTATATGGCTACCAATGAATGGGACGCTACATTTTATTCAAAACCTGTTGGATATTGACTAAGTATCTTCGAATTTGGATTTAATAAGATGTCCCCAAGAAACAGGCAAGAATGAATAGGCTGTCCACCATGATTTCTGTTTTTTCCGACAACAAACTTGAACAAATTCGTAATTACAACTTCAGAAATGGGAAGTTTCCGATAGCATGTGAACACATCATATTTAGAGATGGGAATGGGCTTTCAGACTTATGAATGACAAAATAACCTTATAAAATTCATACACTACACTGTTGAGTACATGGAGCAGTACATAGTCTATAAGTGCATAGTGTATAGTGCTTTATTTGGGACGCACCTTAGTCTCTAGTGCAGCTCAACCAGGCCTCGCCACCTTTTTTAGCCTATTCTGTGGGCGGGAATTTTTTAAATAAGTGACACTGTGACTTCTGATAGCCCCTCCACCTTCGCTACATAACTAAAGCTGTGACAATTGAGTGCATAAAGTGTTCAACATTCCACACTTCGTTTTTTTTCAGTTATTTAAGTGCATCATCCTGGTATTTAAAGTGCACTTTTTCTTTTTGGAATTTTCAGTGTGAACACACTACTCGTACTATTTATATTACAAAACATTATAAAATAGTGCATAAGTATGTGATTTGGGACACACCAATATCTCTTTTTTTTAGTGGACTTTAAACTTCGTAACCTTGCAAAAAATGTTTTACTCTCAAACAGCAACATTACGCACATTAACTAAAGATGATAAAGTGAAAAAAGAATAACAGGGCCCCTTTAAAACACTCAGACACTCCAGGAACCTCATAGCAATGCACTGGCAATCACCCACACCATTCTAAAAAGTTGGCAGCAACTTTATAAGCACCATTTGAATTTTCTTCAGAAAATAAATCAGGTTGTGAGTAATGTCTGGCCCAAGCACCTGTCCTGCATGGGTTGGTTTGGGAATGCTTTCTCACTTTTCAGTCAGTCGTCTGCCTGTGCTAGGACTGGAGAACTTTTACCACACGGTGATTGTAAAACTTTAAACAGCTCTCCGGGGCCCGGGTCATTTCCTTTGTCCTCGCAGCATGTGCACAGCACTGTGTTATTCCACAGCTTTTAGCAAAGCTCCACCGCAGCCACTAGCTCTCCCTCAGGAAAACCAGTGCAATGAAGCAAAAATTAGACCAGCTCTATGTGCGTGTGTGTGTGGTTTGATGTGGCGATAAATATGATAAATGTCTTACAGTGGTGCTACATTGCACACATTAACTACTGTTTACACAGACACTGGCCATAAGGAAGGTGTTTACACATGTATATGTGCTAATGAAATCCAATACATTTTTGTCCCCATCCATATATGGTTAAAAATATTAATCCCACATTATTTAAAATGGAAAACATATTAGTTTACTTATAGCACAAAACATCACAATTGAATGAACGTTGGTGGATTGTAAAGATTTTAAGTACAGTGTGAGCACGTTAATATATTCTTCCATTAAAAATTAGAAGAAAAATTAGGAAATATTACAGATGTCACTTTTTCCTTTCTCTAATCAAATAGTTTAAAATAAAACATCATTTAGATATGGGGAAAAATGAAATGAGACAAATCAAAATTAAGTAAATAAATAAACAATTAAATAATCTAATATCAAAATTCCATAAGGTACAGTTAACATTGTTAACAAATGTTAATATATATAATATTCATATATATGTTCTTATATTTTAAAATGTAATTTATTCCTATAATGCAAAGCTGAATTTTCAGATTTTCAGCAACATTACTTCAGTCTTGTGTCACATGATCCTTCAGAAATCATTCTAATATGCTTATTTGCTGCTTAATGCTGAATGAAAGCATTAATTTTCTTTCCAAAAAAAACAAACAAACAAACAAACAAAAAAAAAACTGCAGCACAGGAATGCTCCTGCTAATTTCCTTTGGCCATGTATCTGGAGTGTTGCTCCACCAGAGCTGCTCATCAGCTGGTCTGTGATGGAGCGTTTGCCTGCCTTCACCTCTCCACACCATCTGATTCTCACCTGCTGTGCACTGAGCTGTGAGTGATGGAGAGGAACTCTCAGCATCACGTCCGCAGGGACGTCCCGACACCCTTGCCTGCTCCACACCACTACCAGCCATCAGCAGATTGCCATGCCACCTGCCATACTCCATCAACAAAAGGTCCAATTATCCCATAAGCCCCTGCACTCACCTTGATATCCCACAATCCCTCTTTCCCACACCTGTCCACTCACATTAAAGCCCTCACTAGTCATCATACTGGAGTTTATTGCCTCAGAATCTGGGTGCAAGAACACGTTTGCTTTGATGACCGCTTTGATGGCAAACTGTTTTGATGAAGCAAGTTCTTCATACTCCACAAAACGTAATTAGTCGATCTAAAAAGTTTTCCCTCTAAAAATAGATCACATTTTGACATCATATCACTCTGCATTAGAGTGGCGCCAACAAAGGAAGTAGGGCTGCACGATTTTGAGAAAAAACCTAATTGCAGTTTTTCTGACAAATATTGCGATTGCGATGCGATTTTCGATTTTTGCGTTCGATACTTTTAAGTGCATAAAACCTAAAATTATGAATAAAATATGTTGTTACTTTTACGACACAGAGGGTTAAATAAACTACATGGCCACGGCACGTCGACATATTTTACATATAGCACTCTTTTGCTCCACGTCGTTCTTCGCGAATCCAAAATAAGTCCAAACAGCTGAAGTACCACCCTTCTTGTTAACCAAGTGCTCCCCCGCTTCCTCTCCCGTCATCAATAAGTGCCGGCCATTTCTGCGCAGTTACAAGCTTTTTCTATTGGCACAATTCGAGGTACACGTTGTGTGTTAGCTGCTTTGCTGCTGACAGAAAGCCGGTGCACTGCATACAACCTTGTTTCCATTGCCATTTCTAATTGGCCAGCAAGCCAGGAACGCGAGATTCGACCATTTTGATTGGCTAATAGGTTTGTCACTCAAATGTCAGAGGCAGGGGAAAAAACCTCAGACTCCTGAGGTTAGGTTATTGCGGGAGTTAAAACCTCAATATCGATGCGATAAAGGTTAATCGTGCAGCCCTAAAAGGAAGCCATGTTGAGATCTCGTGATCAGCCAAACGCTCTATGGAAAATCCCTATTATTGGACACTTTTGGCTGTAGAAAACATTTATAAGGCAAATATATATGCAAATACAATTTTTTTTTTCTAGTACAGGTTATGAAAAACTTTTTTTCAATGCTGTATCCATGCCAGACTTTGTCAGCATACAATCAAGACCACTGTGAAAAATCCTCAATATCAATTTTACAATGTCACTAAATAAAACAAAATAATAATATATACTATATATATATATATATATATATATATATATACACACACACTATATACATACATATATATATATATATATATATATATACACACTATATACATATATATATATACACACACACCAATGCAAAGTTGCAATATAATTATTTATGCACACATCACTGAAATTAACTGACAGCTTACATATCTTACTATTTATTAAAATTTCACTAAAATAAGATTAAAAAAGTAAGTTTATTATCCATTCAAAAGTCTTTTATATTTTGGCTATATCATAAAAACATAACATGCACTTCAGTTACATTTCATACATATATAAAATTGTACAAATGCCCATCATCAGGTTGCAGTTTACATGTTTTTTTGCTGTGAAATCTTCACTGATTTTTAAAAATTAAATGCAAGAATACATTTTTATTGTTAGTAATATTTCAGAATGAATACTTATTGGACTGAAGCAAATATACTTCATATATGCATACATGCTTTTTTGAAAAATCATTCTAAAATGTATCAAATATGCTTTTGAAGAGCATTTGTTTGTTCATCTCTCAGTCATTATTGTACTGCATTGCTTGTTTTGTTTTGTTTACCATCAAACTAAGCATTTGTATAATCTTACTAAGACATATTATTTTGAGATACAGAGATATTTATATCATTTTATGCAAGTAGTCTGTTACTCATTCATTAATACTCATTGATTTACACTGCAAGCTCAATCAGAATTTCACCAACTTTTGGTCATATAAATATAAGCAAATGCACCAAATTGCACATTTTTGCTCAGCTTGGGCCTCTAAATAAAATTGAGCCTCCATTATTCCCACTATATTATACTATATGAGCCATAAAAGCCTGATGCATCAACCATTATACTTAAAAACACACACACAAGATTTTTTTTTTTTTTTTTTTTAGATTTTTTTAAAAGTGGAACTAAAAAAATAGTTTTTATTTTTAAGCATCAGGCTTTACAGGGTAAATACCTGCTTTCGAATAACACATGCAGAAGAAAGTCTAGCACCTCCACATTTGCTCAAATTCAGCAAGCATTATCTCTTAACTCTGCCGAATGCAGAAGTAACACTAATTATATGGTATAAATGTCACATTGTAAATGCGGAGAGAGAAGGCATGTGGTAATGGAACCTGGTTTTGAAGAAGAATGAAAGAAGTCATTAGCGGATAATGATTTTAATTACACTCTCTTTGTCAGCTACGGCATGCGCGAGGCAGCGCTTGACAAGAGGTTCCCCCTCCGCATAATTACAGTGTGATTGACATGCTAAATAAACAGTGTCTGAATGACACTGACGGCACGCAGTTGCCAAGAGCAACAGGTTGATCGAGGAACTGGAAAATACGTGTTTGTGATTAGAGGCTAGCGGTGCACAAGCAGCGCCATTTTTATTAGAATCTGGATAAGGTATCATTTTAGTATGTGCATTCTATCAGAACAGTCTGTGAAGAACAAAGGCCACAGGTCTGTATACAGATGTATAATGTCTTTGAAATATATCCTGCCCAGAGGAAAATGTCATTGCTCAGAGATTGCTCTTTCAAAGCTCAAAAAACTTCATGAAGGTCTTGGCGTTTCATTTAAGTTCCAGATTTTCTCCTAAAATGATTTAGGACACAAATGATGAGAAAATAGTTCATACTCATTAGATATTGTGGTATTACTAGATCTTAGTGCCGCATTTGACACTGTCGATCATAACATACTTATAGGGAGACTGGAAAACTGGGTCGGGCTTTCTGGGATGGCACTCAAATGGTTCAGGTCATACTTAGAAGGGAGAGGTTATTATGTGAGTATAGGAGAGCATAAGTCTAAGTGGACGTCCTTGACATGCAGAGTCCCACAAGGTTCAATTCTTGCACCACTCTTGTTTAGCCTGTATATGCTCCCACTAAGTCAAATAATGAGAAAGAACCAAATTGGCTATCACAGCTATGATGATGATACCCAGATTTACCTAGCCTTATCTCCAAATGATTATAGCCCCATTGACTCCCTCCACCAATGCATTGATGAAATTATCAGTTGGAGTGCCAGAACTTTCTTCAGTTAAACAAGGAGAAAACTGAAGTCATTGCATTTGGAAACAAAGACGAATTTCTCAAGGTGAATGCATACCTTGACTCTAGGGGTCAAACAACTAAAAATCAAGTCAAGAATCTAGGTGTGATTCTGGAGACAGACCTTAGTTTCAGTAGTCATGTCAAAGCAGTAACAAAATCAGCGTAATATCATCTCAAAAACATTGCAAGAATTAGATGTTTTGTTTCCAGTCAAGACTTGGAGAAACTCGTTCATGCCTTTATCACAAGCAGGGTCGTTTATTGTAATGGTCTCCTCACCGGCCTTCCAAAGAAAACCATTAGACAGCTGCAGCTCATCCAAAATGCTGCTGCCAGGATTCTGACTAGAACCAGAAAATCTGAGCATATTACACCAGTCCTCAGGTCCTTACGCTGGCTTCCAGCTACATTTAAGATTGATTTTAAAGTACTTTTACTCGTTTATAAATCGCTCAATGGCATAGGACCCAAAGACATTGCAGATATGCTTACTGAATATAAACCTAACAGACCACTCAGATCATTAGGATTGAGTCAGTTAGAAATACCAAGGGTTCACACAAAATAAGGGGAGTCCGCTTTTAGCTATTATGCCGCCCGCAGTTGGAACCAGCTTCCAGAAGAGATCAGATGTGCAAAACATTAGCCACGTTTAAATCCAGACTCAAAACTCATCTGTTTAGCTGTGCATTTGTTGAATGAGCACTGTGCTACGTCCGAACTGACTGCACTGTATTTTATGCATAATCATTTTCTATTTCTGTTTTAAATTCATTTTAAATCAATTTCTAATTCCTTGTCTTTATTATTTTTAATTCCTTGTTTTTATTGCTGTGATTATTATTCTTTTAATGACTATTTTACTTCCTTTTTATGTAAAGCACTTTGAATTACCATTGTGTATGAAATGTGCTATATAAATAAACTTGCCTTGCCTTGCCTAGATCTCTGATATATGACAACACATGGCAAATTCAAGAACCATTAGAGACACTATTGCGATCTCTTCTGAAACTTAAGAGGAGATGCATGTGAGAGTGTTTTAGTTGTTTATAATTTTTGTGGAAATCATGATACTATTCAGATGTATAGTATTCTGAAAGTCTTTAATTTTGATTTAATGCATTTTTGCTGAATAAAAATATTAGGTTTTATTTTTAAAGCTTGCTTACCCTAAACCTTCAAATGGTAGAGTATCACGGTTTTCTACAAATATATTAAGCAGGAAAAATCATTAAACAATAAGAAATGTTTCTTGACTATCAAAGCAGCATATTAGAATGATTCCTGAAGGATCATGTGACAATGAAGACTGGAGAAATTATGCTGAAAATAAAGCTTTGATTCACAAAAATAAATTACATTTTACAATAGAAAACAGATATTTTAAATTGTAATAATATTTTACAATATTACTGTTTTTACTGTATTTTTAATCAAATAAATGCAGCCTTAGTGAGCTTAAGAGACTTCATTCAATAAAAAATAATTATTCCAAACTTTTGACTGTTAAAAAAAAAAAAAAAAAAGAGAGATCGTGGGTTAGACCTCCAGGTCTGCTTTCCTCTCTTCTCTCTTCTTTTCATGCACCATCATGTGAAATTGAACAGGTTAGTTAAGGCAAGCTGTTAGTTCATGGCAGCACCAGACAGATTTTTGGAAGTTTATGTAACATCAGGGTACATTTCAGCGTGATGACAAACACATCTGCTGATGGGAGCCACCGGGGACACCGGACCAGACAGTGTCTTCTGTTCATAAAAGCCCACCGTCACTGCAAACTGAATCAGACACAGACACACGTGACCTGAAAAGAGCTACATCTAAATGATGGATTAAATACACATTTCAAACAATTATAATTGAAATGCATTTTAAAATCTTTTATGGAAGGGCCTTTTCAATAAGGACTGTTTTTTAATAAAACAAAAGATCAAGTGAACGTTTCGCCACTCATTATCACAAACAAGATTCTAATATTTGATTTGATATTTGCATTAAATCATGCTGCGGGTGTACCAGTTCAGTAGCTTTCTTGGTATCCATTTTTTCCAGTTCCATGTATAATCTGTTTGGAGAGCATCTCACTTATCATTAACAATTTACAGAGACTAAAAGAGTCTTCTTATATCACAAGTAACTGAAAGCAAAGGTTCAGTACATAAGTAAGCAGACTTCCATCTCATTCTAAAAAATGTCATTTTCTCCCTGGGTTAATAGTCTTTTGTTTACATAACATATACAGAGAAATGGAGCACAGCTGGGCTTCAGAAGTAATATTCCATTCATTTACTCTGAAGAGAAAAATATTTTTAAAAATAACTGAACCTTTCAAGACAGACCTACCAGAAGCTCTGAAATGACTAAGCAATGGTATGTGCTTCAGTAGAAGCCACAAGTCACTGATTTGATTTGATTTTAAAAATAAACACCAAATATACCATATAGAAATCTACCAATTAAAGAAAATGGCATGGAAATCAATGCACAATTTGCACTGCAAATAATGTCAGAAGTTTATAAGACTGAATATTAAAAAGAAATAAATGCAAACACACACACACACACACACACACACACACACACACACACATCATATTTTTGCATCATATTTACCATTTTTTTTCCAAGCACATATTAAGTAATTTAAATAATTAATTTTAATGAATTAATTGTGTATGATTTGCTATTTTTTGGTATTTTTTCATTTCCAGCCCTATATACAGATGTGCATAATTATTAAGCAGTTTTTTTTTTTTTTTAACAGGTAAACAAAAATACAGGGCCAAAAAAATGCATTTAACTCACACTGAAAAGTACAAAATTATTCAATTAATTATTACTTTTGAAAAACAGGAACCACACATTTTTTTACAAGAAATGTGTGGTTTTGATGCATAAATTTGTTTTTATTGCTTCTTATAACAAAAATATTTTATTTAAACCCATGAAATACAGATCCTGTTGAAAATAATAGTGACGCAGTACTTAGCTACAAAGTTTCATATCATATTGTTAAATTATTGCAATATGCAAAAGACATTAAATACACCATCTTGCTCCTGTTTGTTCCTATCATACATGTTTTTGTTTCATATCAAAGTTTTGTTCAGTTGTAATTCATCTCGGAGCTGGTTGGTTTGGTTCAAGGCTCAAAACTCCCTATGGAGAAAAATCTCTATGGAGGAAATAAATGGGAAAAACACTACAGAAACAAAGACCACTGAAAAAGTGGGTGCTCACTGTTGGGCTTAGCTTGGGTGAGTTTCAAGAGAAATGAAATACACTTCTAACAATAGAAGCTGCTGTCTTTACACGTAGTCTTATTTGAAAACAAATGGATAATGCAGCGATGATGCATTAAAGGCTTTTAACCTATATTAACAATTAACAACAAGCAGAGGGAAATGTTGTTGGTCAAATGCATTCAAGTCTATTTGTCTAATTATAGAGGAATAAAAAGCATGGTTTGCACTGATGTTAGGCTTTGATAATAACTGCAGGGAGAGCGATCTGGCACTCTTCCGTCTGGCAGGGAAGTGCATGACACGCGACCGACTTGACATGGAGAGCCTTCTCTTAATGGATTTCCTGATGAGCTGTTTTTGCTGGAATTAAAATGCACGATCTGCCACTTTTGAGGCCTCAAGTCCTTCACAGAACGAGCATGAATGCTAATTCATTCAGCATTCACTCCAGTACAGGTGTACCTGAAGGTGACAGCTTTGATTTTAGCGCCTATCTTGAGACAGCTCAATTAAGCCAACTGCGATCGTGACGTGCCGTCTCGATTTGGTGGGGAATAAACTTCGCACCAACAAAAAGTGTGAGTGCAAAGCTGAACTTGTGCGGTTTGTATGCATTCATGATGTTTTCTTTCTGTCAGGTAAATGACAAACGTTTCTCATTTCCGATAGCAGGCTGACCCACTTTTTATTTTAACTGTGAAAGGTAGTGAAAAAAATGAGACCGTATCGCATCAACTTGCTGCAAATCTGTCATTTCCATCTCTATTATGCCCTAAAGCACCACATACAAAAATAATGTTTTACAACGTCAAATAAATCTTTTTTCCCTCTATGTTTTCTATAGTGCACATACAATGTTTACCCTGCATCATTGCATCTGTATATTGTGGTAGGATTTACTAACAAATCTTCTGCCAGTCTGCTATTCTTTAGAGGGTTTATGCACATGAAAATTAAAATTCATGAAAAAATAATGTCATTCCAAACTCGTATGATGTTATTTTCTTTAGTGGAACACAAAAAGAGGTTCCTTGTGAGGCTCTGTTCCATGCAACAACATTATCTGTGTGAATAATATCTAAAATAACTAAAATATCTAATATATATATATATATATATATATATATATAAATATAAATAAGTATATATACTTATACACACACATATTATATATATATATATATATATATATATATATATATAGTTGGTTTATTGTGAAAAATATTAAATTATAAATAATTAAAACTAATTAAAATCATTTTTTAATATAGTAAACTATAAAAATATTAAATAAAATAAACAAAATAAAGAATGAAAACTAATAAAAAAAGGACATTTAAAGCAGTTGATGAACTCTGCAGCTTTCTTATATAATCAAATTATTTTTATAAGAATAAAAAAAAAAAAAAACTAATCAATATTTCATGTCCATTTATTTGTTTGTTCAATCATCAAGCTGTAAAAATACCAGAAACACCATAAAATGTCATTTTCTGCTCCACAGAACAAAGCATATGCAAAGAAAAGCCAAGCAAAATTTCACATGGATTTGGAAAAACATATATATATATATATATATATATATATATATAGTGCCTTGCAGAAGTATTCAAACCCCTTCTTTTTTTTTTTACGTTTTGTTATGTTGCAGCCTTACGTTAAACTGCTTTAAATTACTTTTTTTCCACAACAATCTACACTCCACACACCATAATGACAAAGAAAATAACAGGTTTTTAACATATTTGCAAATTTATTATACATAAAAAACATAAATGAGTCCATTGCATAAGTATTCAAACCCTTATCTGGGAAAGTTGAAATTTAGCTCAGGTGCATTCATATTGCTTGTAGATGTTACTACACTTTGAGTGAAGTCAACCTGTGTCAAATTCAATTGAATGGGTATGATTTGGAACGACACACACATCTTAATAAAAGGTCTAACAGCTGAAAATGCATATCAGAGCAAAAACCAAGCCTTGAGGTCAAAAGAACTGCCTGTAGAGCTCAGAAACAGGTTTGCGTCAAGCCACACATCTGGGGAAGAGTTCAGAAAAAATTCTTCTGCATTGAAGGTTCACAGAATCATGTAGCCTTCATTATCCATAATGGAAGACGTTTGAAACAACTAGGTCTCTTCCTAGAGCTGGCCTCCTGGCCAAACTGAGCAACTGATGGAGAAGGGCCTTGTCTAGACTGGTGACCAAGAAGCTGATGGTCACTCTAGTTGAGCTCCATGATCATATATGCAGATGGGAGAAACCTACAGAAGGACAAACATCACTGCAACACTCCACCAATCTGGCCTTTATGTCAGTGTGGCCAGACTCAATCTTCTCCTCAGTGAAGACCCACTTGGAATTTGCAAAAAAGCACCTAAAGGACCCTCAGACTCTGAGAAACAAGATTCTCTGGTCTGATGAATCTCAATTCTAAGCATCATGTTTGAAGGAAACCAGCTCTGCTCATCACCTGCAGAGTACCATCCCAAAAGTAAAGTGTGCTGGTAGCAGCCTCATGCTGTGGGACTGTTTTTCAGTGGCAGGGACTGAGCGACTCATCAGAGTAAAAGAAAAGCTCAGTGCACCAAAATATAGAGGTAGCCTTAATGAAAACCCAGTCCAGAGCATTCAGAACCTCAGACTGGGCAGAAGGCTCACCGTCCAACAGGATAATGACCCTAAACACACAGCAAGAGTGGCTTATAGACAACTCTGTGAATGTCCTAGAGTGGCTCAGCCACAGCCTGGCCTTGAACCCAATCGAATATTTCTGGAGAAACCTGAAAATGTGCATCTGCCCCCATCCAACCTGACAGAGCTTGAGAGGTGAACAGGTGAGGAGAAGAATGGCAGATAATTGCCAAATGCTGATGAGCAAAGCTTGTCGCATCAAACAAAAAAGACTTGAGGCTATAAAGGTGCTTCAGCTAAGTACTGAGTTAAGGGTTTGAATACTTATGCAATGTACTTATTTCAGATTTTTTTTTTATTTTTATAAATTTACAAAGTTGTGACAGTTCTGTTTTTGCTTTGCCATTATGGTGTATGGAGTGTAGATTGATGTGGAAAAAAAAAGTAATTTAATGCAGTTTAACAAAGCTGCAACATAAAATGTGAAAAGAATGAAGGGGTTTGAATACTTCTGCAAGGTACTGTATATATAGATCTCTGCTTGAACTCTGCAGCGACGCATCAGTTTCCCTGATGTAAAAAAACATGCCACTACATGCCGTCTGCTGCCTCATGGGCCCGTGACTCTGCCTCTGCGATGACCTTTACGAGGGGCTTTTATGCCTTAAAGTCCAGTGCGCCTCTTTCACAGATAGGCAGTCAAGACGCCCTGAGTGAAATGACCCTTGAGTCAGACACATATTAAACCCCAGAGTTCTCACCCTTCAGCCAAAACCACTCGAGTATCTGGCAAATACAGTCACACATATTCCATCAGATCCTTCATAAACTGTGAGAGCACATCTGTCACTTACAGGCTGCAGCATCCGAATCAGTGTTTCCAAAAGAGCCAGAGATTACAGGACAGACTTTGGGATCACAAAAAGGCAATTTTCACAGGAAACAAGAATTATCTTATGCATCAGTTCACAAATTGAACCCTTCCACATTAAAAATCATTGGACTGGAAAGAGTCAGTGAGGTGCTTATATTTCTCATTTAAAGGCCACAACTTTTCCATCACGTGAAGAGTTTGACTCCATTTTGGAAGAAATTTGCATTTCTTTTGTGTTTTTAATCACACTTCATGCATTGGATTTCTTTTCTTGGATCATAAAAAATTAAACAAAAATCACACAAAACTTCTTTTGTATATTATGCTTGCTTTTTAAATTAAACTTTCACTAACATGTTGTCTTTCCTTTTTTATTTTTATGAGTTTTAAATGACTCATGACTCTTTTTTCTTGGTCTGTTTATTTTGCTTTGTAAAGCACTTTGAATTGTATAAAATATGCATGAAAAATAGATGCTTATTTTGTTTAAAAAAATGCATTTCTTTTCAGTTTTTATTGCACTTTATGCATTGTTTTCTTTCAACATCATAAAACAAATAAACTTATTTTATATATAATTCTTATTTTTTAATAATTTAAAAAAATCATTTTTAATGAAACTTTTACTAACATCTTTCCTTATTAATATTTATGATTTAATTTTTAAAATGTTTTTTTCTTTGTCTGTTTATTTTGCTTTGCATAGCACTTTGAATTGTTTAACATATACATGAAAAATGCTTTATTAAACTTGCCTTGTGTTTGAGTTATTACTTTGCACTAAATTAAAACAGGTCTCCTTTAAGATTTTACACTTTGTACTGTTAACATTTACCACAGACAATAATTTAACTCATTATTAAGGAAAACGTTTAGAATTACATACAAGCTTGCTGCACAAAGAAAATGTGTACAACTTGCAATATTCATTTGCAGGTGCAACCATAACACTTGCATGTAAACATACATAAACCAAAAGAACGGTTATCTGCTGACATCCCCATTAATCTCGATAGCACTTGCTTGGCTGGTCCAAAACCCCTTAAAGAGATAGAATCACTTACCAACCCTGTCTGAGCAAACTTACATCCAATCTCTCAAAAAACCCAGTTGATTTAGCTTGGAGTCAGCACAAAAAACCATGGTCTTTTAGAAATCACTTTGGTAACACATAACCAGAAGTTGTAAAAAGAACAATTTAGGGTCAAGTAAAAACTTTCTATTGTTTTTTTTCCGAACAATAAATCCAAAAACTTGCCTGGTAGACTTCCAAGGTAAAGCTGCCTTTCCATTGTTTCCGACGAATGACAAGTGACAGACCGGAAGTCATTCATTTCGAATGGAGAGTAGTGCGGGAGCTGCGTGGAGTTACGATCATATGCGTATGTGGAAAATTCGGATCCGATTTGAGCTTCAGAGTTCGGATACGTTAAAATATTTGAGCTTCTGCGGCTAGACCGTATGCGACCGCCCGACCGGATGTGATGTATTCTATTAAAAACTATGAGCGTAAAGTTAGAAATTATTCTTTAAACACTATTTCTGTAAAATGGTTCTTTAGATTAATTATGGCAGAAATAATTATTTTATAATTATTAAATCATTATCTACGTTGATTAGCCCCATAATACCTACTATGTTTTTATTTTTGGAGTCATTTGATTTGTGATGATGCATTCATACATTAACTATTTGATTAAAATGATTCATTATACCATGGTGAATGTGCTGAGGCAACGGTTGCTGCATGACCAGTTTGAAAGTTCTGTGTGACTGCCACTAGGGAGAGAAATGCGGCTTAAGCGTAATACTGTACGACTGAAGGACAAGTCTGTGGTAAACAACATCATGTCTCAAGTGTAGGACTGAAACAGCCCAGAATCCTTGAGGACACAGCAAGTTTGTTGGTATGTGTATGTTTACCTCAATAATAATAATAACTAGAATGTACATTTCCTGAAGAAAATGTGAGTGGGTGCTTGCAGTGGCAAAACTCGCCACTCGGTTGCTAAGATGAAACTGCAAAGGCTTCTTGTCACTATGAATGATATAAACCAACTCCCATGCCTCTGTGACATTCAGAATGGAAGATATCCCTCTTTAGAATTGCAGTTTGTAGGTACTCTCTGTTTGGTTGCTAGGGAGTTGCTTGGCAGCTGCCAATGATGAAAATCCAAAGGCTACTTGTCACTATGAATTATATAAACAAACTCTGTGACATTCAGAATGGAAGATATCCCTCTTTGGATTTTAGTTGCTAGGGTACTCTGTTTGGTTGCTAGGGAGTGGCTTGGCAGCTGCCAATCATGAAACTCCAAAGGCTGCTTGTCAGTATGAATGATATAAACCAACTCCCATGCCTCTGTGACATTCAGAATGGAAGATATCCCTCTTTGGATTTTGGTTGCTAGGGTACTCTGTTTGGTTGCTAGGGAGTTGCTTGGCAGCTGCCAATGATGAAACTACTAAGGGTTCTTGTCACTATGAATGATATAAACCAACTCCCATTTCTCTGTGACATTCAGAATGGAAGATATCCCTCTTTGGATTTTGGTTGCTAGGGTACTCTGTTTGGTTGCTAGGAAGTGGCTTGGCAGCTGCCAATCATGAAACTCCAAAGGCTGCTTGTCAGTATGAATGATATAAACCAACTCCCATGCCTCTGTGACATTCAGAATGGAAGATATCCCTCTTTGGATTTTGGTTGCTAGGGTACTCTATTTGGTTGCTATGGAGTTGCTTGGCAGCTGCCAATGATGAAATTCCAAAGGCTTCTTGTCAGTATGAATGATATAAACCAACTCCCATGCCTCTGTGACATTCAGAATGGAAGATATCCCTCTTTGGATTTTAGTTGCTAGGGTACTCTGTTTGGTTGCTAGGGAGTGGCTTGGCAGCTGCCAATCATGAAACTCCAAAGGCTGCTTGTCAGTATGTATGACATAAACCAACTCCCATGCCTCTGTGACATTCAGAATTGAAGATATCCCTCTTTGGATTTTAGTTGCTAGGGTACTCTGTTTGGTTGCTAAGGTGCTCGACAATGGTTGCTAGGGAGGGGCTAGGAAGTGTTGAGGTGATTCATGATTGGCTGTTTGCTGCCCCGAGTCAAATGAGACCACCCTCATGTTTCTATGACAATTCAGTCCGGAGATATCCCTTTAATCTCTTTCAATGGATGTCTATGGAACTTGTTGCTTAGGTGCTCTAAATGGTTGCTAGGGCATGGCTTGATATTAAGCTTCACAATGATCCTGAGGTGATTGGTCGTCTGAGTAAAATGAGCCCGCCCCCCTTGTCTCTATGACACTGTGATCCAGAGCTATGTTCAATACAAAATCCTATCGTTACCATGGTGATTGAAGCATGCATTTTATGGGCCGTCCTCCTCCATAGTAAGTCAATGGGAAATTTTGGGCAGCTCCCTGCCCCAGAGTGCAACTTTTACCCCATTGAGGTATGTTCTTACAGAGCCTGCCAGCCTCTTCAAATGTGGCAAATCACAAGTTTCTGTGAGAATCCTCGCTCCTGAGCTATGACTCGTCAAAGTTTGTATCGCAATGTTAAGTCAGTAAGTTTTTGGGCCGCTTTTTCGCGGCCTAGGGAAGGCAGACTCCACCATTACCCGATCGCTTATAAAAGTCATAGCACACCATTCGAATAATCCATACGATTTGACGCCTCATTCGTGGGTCTGGGACAAAAGCTGCGGGAGGAGTTACGCGCCAAACTTTCGGCGGAATAAAGAAGAAAATAATAAGTATGACGAATAACAATAGTGAGTGCCTTGCATTTTGCAAGCACCCACTAATAATAAAAAAAAACAGGCTACTTCACTGCCGAGTTGTGACCCTGTCATGAACTGCCACAAACTTTTTACATCTCGTCCTATTCAATTAGTACAGCGCTGCCTGAAGAGACGTCTTTGAGAAATGTTCTTCAGTTCTCAAGTGGCACTGCTGTGACCTTAAATTAAAAACCTATTCACTCCCCTCACAGACGTGGATTCACTTATAACTCCAGGCATTAGTTCTACTTGTTCTCTCCTGCTTTACCCATTATGCCGAAAACCTTCGAATTCACAGCCATTCATTTGCGTCTGTCGAGGGCTTGACGCTGCAGTTTCTTTCATCCGAAATTTGCCTATCATCCCCAATAACAACTAATTATAGGCCATTGTACATTCTCAATCTGACCAATTTACATTTACCTGCCTTTGCAAACATCTCTTATTTGTGTTTTTCCATCTTAGCGGGTCTGTAATTAGTTAACACAGCTTCAGGTAATTACACGAAATGGAAAACACTCTGAATCAGCCTTTTGCATTCCTTGCATTTCATCTGTCTTTTACGGGAAACCTCAGAAGTAGGTGGATGGATGAACAGATTAATGGAAAACCTCAGAAGTAGGTGGATGGATGAACAGATGAATGGAAAACCTCGGGGGCTGGATGGATGGACGGACGGAAAACCTCAGAGGTGGGTGGGTGGATTGATGGATGGATGGATGGAAAACCTTATTGGTGGATGGATGGATGGATGGATGGATGGATGGATGGATGGATGGAAAACCTCAGAAGAGGGTGGGTGGGTGGATGGATGGAAAACCTCAGAGGTGGGTAGGTGGATGGACGGACAGACAGAAAACCTCAGAGGTGGTTGGGATGAATGGATGGGAAACCTCAGTGGTGGATGGATGGATGGGCGGATGGAAAACCTCAGAGGAGGGTGGGTGGATAGATGGATGGATGGGCAGATGGAAAACCTCAGAGGAGGGTGGGTGGATGGATGCATGGATGGATGGATGGATGGATGGATGGATGGATGGATGGATGGATGGAAAACCTCAGAGGTGGGTGGGTGGATGGATGGAAAACCTCAGAGGTGGGTGGGTGGATGGATGGATGGATGGAAAACCTAGGGCTGGGCGATTTGGCCTAAAATCAAAATCTCGATTAATTGAACATTTTAACTCGATTACGATTAATGAACGATTATTTTATTTATTTTTTATTTTTTTGCCCTCATAGTTCACTGACAAGTTTTGTACAGTAATATGCTCACATATTACAAGTGAAGATATTTTTGAATGAAGGGTGCATTACTTGATTTTTAAAATAATTGAAGGAGGCTTACACACTATCTACTATCTACTGATTATTTATTGAACATCAATGTTAAACAACTGAAATTAAAGCACACATTGCCTAAAACGAACAGTCACTTTGTTCTTATAAAAAAAGTAAAAATAAATAACTTGCACTTTTGGAAACAAAATAAATTATTTTCAATGTTTTTCTTATTAAGTAGAAAATAAACGTATCTCTTCTAAATAAGAAATAATACTTGTATATCCTGTAAATAATATTTTAAACAGTGCATTTCTTGCATATACTGTAAACAAATATTTTAATGTGCAGTGTATCAATGTAAACAACAGATTGTTGTAATGAAAATACACTGTTGCATGAGGTGATCTTAGCGATCTTGTCATATCCTTTGCGATGTAATAACAAATAGCGTCAGTTATTTCTTTCCATGTTCTTGAACTCTTCTCATACTGTGTGGCATTTGTGAACGCTTGTGTTAAAAACATCCTGCTGCGGAAGCACTTGTTGCTGGAAATGGCTTGTCAGTCTTTTTTTTTTTTTTTGAGCCATGCACTGTTCATATTCAGTAGCATGATTGTTGCTCCAAGTGTTGAAACAAATTGTTGGTGTTACCTTTGGACGTGAAACTGTTTTCTACAGTGTCTACATCTGACTTCATTTTGTTCGATGTCATCCTTACTAGAAGCCAAATGTGTCCAAATGACAGAGACTGCGTTTTTCTTTGGTACAAGCTGCTCTTGTTGCTCAGTTGTCTCAGTGATTAAGCTCTCCATGCTCGACATGTCGGCGGAATAACGTAATGTAAGGGAGCGGGGTCACGTGACTCCACACGCGGTAGTGTTTTAAAGGGAAAGTAATCGAAATAATCGACCTGGAAAAATTTGATCGATTATAGGTTCTGAATGTCGATTTCGATTACTTTTCGATTAATCGCCCAGCCCTAGGAAAACCTCAGTGGTGGATGGGTGGATAGATGAATGGATGGATGGAAAACCTCAGAGGTGGAAGGGTGGATGGATGGATGGAAAACCTCAAAGATGTATAGATGGATGGAAAACCTCAAAGATGGATGAATGGATGGATGGCTAGATGGAAAACCTCAAAGATGGATGAATGGATGGATGGATAGATGGAAAACCTCAAAGGTTGATGGATGGAGGGATGGATAGATGATAGATGGAAAACCTCAAAAGTGGATAGATGGATGGATTGAAAACCTCAGAAGTGGGTTGGGGGGCTGATGGATGGATGGATGGATGGATGGATGGATGGAAACCTCAGAGGTGGATGGGAAGATGGATGGATACTCAATACTCAAATATGTACTATATTATACTTAAAACAATGTATAAATGTAAAAAAAAAAATATATTTAATGTGTTATATAACTGTGAGTTAAGGACACCTAGGCACTCTCTTTCTTTTCATATAATGGAAAATCTTCAACTAAAATCAATATTTTATGTCCATTTATTTATTTATTTGTTAAGTAGCTGTGTAATCAGCTTCATGTCTGGTTCCAGATCGCTCTGTCTGGGTTTATTTTGCAATAATGACTGGCTGACGGCACTTTATCCCTTATGTTTATCTCGCAAAGCACAATGAATTATTTAAGTCACTTGTTTGCTTTTGTAGTCTCAGTGTATTAACATTTGGAAAAAGCAAAAGGATTTGTTGAGAATACAGGATGCCTGCACACCAAGCCAGGGAGAAGGGCGTCAGAGCTTTCCGCACATGGCAGGAAGAAAGCACAAGCAATGTGGGCCATTGATAGGCTCCTGCCATGTTTAATAAATGACTTGGCAAAGTCTTCGATGGGCTGTGCCATCCAAAAGGCAAGCTTGGCGGTGGTATCGTTACGAAATTGCAGTGAGAGCAGTGGGCCAACCGGCAGTTCACCCTCTGCTGCAGAGACATGTGAACGAAGAAAGGCCATCCTTGAGCTCCAATCTAACAGCAAATGAATTCACAAAGTGCACTTAACCTTGTTAAGAAAGCATTTCGCAGCAAGAGTAAGAGAGTAAGAGTTGATCTGGGTTTATGTTCATTCTACCTTGAGTGACAGCAAATGCAACGTTGAAAAGCAAAACTCCAGAATCAGAGCTCTTAAAGCAATGAGTGTTTAACTTGAACGACTAGAAGTCTCAGAGCTCATGATACTCAAACCAGGAATCGTGTTTCAGTTCCCACAATCCCACACCTGAGAGCTGCGTCATGTGAAATCTCTTTAATCACCTTGAGAGCAAGATCTCATTCTAGAGCACTTTCAGACTGATTTAGATTTATTTATACACCAGAGAATATTGTCCTAGTTTTGACATGTATTTTTCTTATTAGCACAATACTGTCATAATATATTAACATATAATCATAATGAACTAATACCTCCTACAAACAGTATGCCTGCCTATCTATCTATCTATCTATCTATCTATCTATCTATCTATCAAGCTGGAATAGGTAGTTTCAGCGCTACTACTGTCTCCTAATGGTACTACAAAAATAAAGCATGTTTTCAAACAACTTTGCATCTTGCCTCCCTCGACCCAAACATTACAAACACAGCTCTTACAGCTCTATAAAAGTGAAGTCATGTCTCAACAGTTAAAAGTAGGCTACTAACACTAAAAAGTCCAGCATATCAGAAAATACTTTGAAGTTCAGCTCACCTGTTGAGAAGAAACTCTGGAAGTTTGTTGCGTCGATTGAAACCCAAATATTCCATCAAATTCCTCCATCTCGGAAAAACACTACCAATGTTTACTTTGTTTTACATCGTTGCCTGTCTCTTTATTTTGGCAAGTCTTTAAATATAATGGAATCGGAATTTGTGTTTCCTCACCGGATAAACACTCTCTGGCTCAACATGGCTACAGTAGCCCCGCCCCCGACTCTCGCTATTGGCTTCGCAGAGGAATGCAAATACGTAGGTTGACAGACAGGTAGGACACCCTATCATGGCATTGGGAAATAATATAATAATTGGACAAACATTTTATGGTCCTTTATGGTACATTTTATGAGTCATCCACAGAAGATATATATTTCTATTTTTATATTTAGACCACTTTATTTATTGATTGCTATCAGTATGTGAAGAGAATTTCAACCAGTAAAATGTAAAACATGTTTCTAGAAAAAAACATTCTACATATATAGCCTATATATAACATGGTTACACTACATCATAATAAAATATTTATATTGATGTTTATGCATTTTTATGGTTTATAAAACACAAATAAATCTGTATTTATGTTGGCATATGGTATAAATATGATATTTACTAGTAAGGGCTAACGAGAAAACAAGCTAACAAGCTAAACCTCAGTGTTTCGTTTAGACTAAGCAAAGTAACTTAAAAAAAAAAATAAAAAAATAAAAAAAAAGTCCAAGGCATTTTTTGTGCAAAATAAATAGTCTTTATTAATTTACTGTAAAAAAAATTAAGGCTTTTTTACAGCTTTGCTTCATAAATGCAGACTCATAATGTCAGTAAATGAGAAACTCAGTAACTTCAAGCAACTTGAAACAGGATGCGATGAATTAGGGCTGGATCTATTTTTTCGACCAACGGCAGTGTAAAATGACACATTTCACCTTCAGCTTTCATGATGTGCCTCATTTCCAAATGAATCAGAAAACTCAGCAGTGAAACAATGTAGGGCGTGACTTGATTGGATCCGGAAAAGTTAGACTATCATATTACTATTTCACAGCTTGGATATGTCAGCAGGAAAGAAAAGTAATTTCAGTACTACATTTTGATGAAATATGAAACAAACATATTTTTCTTTAGAATAATGCACACTGATGAAGCGTGCCCAACACGGCCTGGGACATTTACACACACACACACACACACACACACACACACAAGAAAGTATTTTCATGCATGAAATCAATTTCACGTCGTCTTGAAAGAAATCAGAAATGTGCAAACTTTATGACACTGTCTATTTTTCTAACATGTTCATTTGTATTATTCTCCAGATTTATTGAAGATTGCATCATGTATTTGTGTTTGTAAAGCCTCATGCAAATAAAAACCAGGCTGGGGATTTTTATTCCATCACTCATAGAGAATGTGGCAAGGCTTCCGGTCTTTAATGCACTGAGAGTAACTCGGCTCCATGTACCGGAAAGATTATTCATGCGTAACAATTCAATTTATCAGGGGGAGGGGTGGTGAAATAGATTGAGGGACGTTTTGTTATCCTCTCACTTGGGCCATCAGGTGAGGAGGGGAACAGGACCTGGTCATCTCCCCAGAAATCAATCAGTGTAAGCGAGTACAGATCCTTCTCCCTGCTCTGCCTCATGGGCCGTCTGAACAAATCAATTTCCCCTCATTCATTCCTGTGGCCTCCTCCCGGGGCATCTGCCTGTCAGATAATCTGCATCTTTCACCTGACAAATTACCATTGAGAAAAAAGATGTGAGGAAATGAGGAAAAAACTCTCGGTTTGGAACTCTGTGTTGCCATGGAAACCGTTAGGGGAAAAAAAAAGATCCTAAAGACTCTCTTGATGTGAGAAGACATAGATTGACATGTCTTTAAAATGTAAAATCGAGTATTAAAGTTTCAATTACCGTGAAATCAAAACTGGAGTTACGTCTGCTGGTTTGGATGCCACCTGCATCTACATACATGCTAGTGTACTCAAAAATCTCATCAAAAAATGATACCAAGGTAATCTTAGATATGATTCTCACAATTCTATGAATTTTACACTGGTACGCAGTAAAAAAAAAAAACATAGTGCATGCTAAAATATTAAGCTACCGAATTGCATATTTGTAAACCATGTCTATGTGTGTGTGTGGGTGTTCCTCTTTTCAGCTGGAAGTGTTTCTCAGCAGGACGCTAAGATCAGCGGCGAGAGAAAGAGAAATAAGCAGTGGGTATTCATTACTGCCGGACTGAGTCCTCAGCGACTGATCGATCTGCTAAATGAGAAAGTTCAGAAGTGAACTCTAAAAGACTTTCAGGGTGAACAATCGGATTCTTACAAGTTTACAGCTAAAGAAAGAGAGAGAGAGAAAGAGAACACTCTGTTACACAACAAATATGTACACACACATACACTACCATTCAAAAGTTTGAAGTCAGTAAGAAGTTAAAATAAACTTTAAAGAATAAAGAAAATATACTTTTATTCAGCAAAGCTGCATTAAATTGATTTTAAAAAGTGGCAATAAAGACTTTTCTAGTCCAAATAAACTTTCTGTTCATCATCATCATGAAAATATGAAGCAGGACAACTGTTTTCAACATTGATAATAATCAGAAATGTTTCTTGAGAAGCAAATCAGCATATTAGAATGATTTCTGAAGAATTATGTAACACTGAAGACTGCAGCAATGATTCTGAAAAATTCAGCTTTGCATCACTGGAATAAATTACATTTTTAAATACATTTGCATAGAAAAAATTATTTTAAATTGTGATAATATTTACTAGTATGTATTCTGATTTTACTGTATTTTTGATCTGCAGCCTTGGTGAGCATTAGAGTCTTTAAAAAAAAAAATATATATATATATATATATATATATATAAACCCTAAACTTTAGATAGCTAGATAGATAATGGCAAAATTAATGTCCTTTAATGACCAGTACATCACAATAAAATATGTACATTTGTGTTATGTACGTATGGTTTATAAAATACAAACAATTATCTATTTATGTTGGTATATGGTATAAGTATGATAGTAAGGGCTAAAGAGAAAAACAGCTAACAAGCTACTTCAGTATTTGGTTTAGACTAAGCAAAGTAACTATAAAAGGAAATTATTAAAAAAAAAAAAAAGAAAGAAAAAAAAAAGGTCCAAGGTCCTTTTTCTAGTGCAAAATGTTAAAAGGTCTTTATTAATTTACTGTACTAAAGTTGTTGTTTTTTTTTTTTTTTACAGCTTCACCATCACAGGAATAAATAAAATGTTAAAATATATTTAAAAATATAAATATATATTTTTTTCATTTTTCATAATTTTACAGTTTAGCAAAAGCCCATATTTTAATGCTAAGTGTGAATAATACTAAATTAACTAAATCTATCTATCTATCTATCTATCTATCTATCATATTCAGTTTACATGTAATTGTTTTGTCCTATAATCGGCTTCTCATATATATGTAATTGCTGTTTCCGTGATTAACATTTTACCCTCATTGTGATCAATATTTGCAGCTTGAGTTCGTCCTCTGTCTGAATTCACTTTACATGCAGGCCATGAAAACGAGCTCCAATTATTACAGTAAATATTTGAAAGACCTTGAATTCACCATATGCTTCAATAAAAGTCACGGAGCAAGACTTTCAGGCATGTATTCCCATGAAAAATAACAACAGACCTTCAGTCCACAGAACACATGCCTTCTGATAGCGTGCGTTCATCAATATGTCGAGTAATTGCTCAAGTGACCTTTACTGATAAGAAACTGTGGCTCCCCAAATCTCTATCGCTCTCTGTCAGGATCTCTTTTAGTATTCCTGCGGCTCTATACATTCAATTTATCTCTGTCATTTTCTCAGTCTCCCTCTGGCTTCTCCTCCAATCACATACAAAACAAAGCAGGGCTTGAGCAGATAGTCGAGGCCTGATGAGAAGAACTCTAGATAGCAACTTTGCTGTGACTATAAACAACAACACTGGCCTGGAAAGTACATGATAAACACAAAGGCAAAGATGCAGGCTGTAAATGTGCAAGGGTAAACAATGCAACAAGATCACCTGACAACAAGATACACCTAAAGACATTTGGGAAAGGCCTATAGTTTTTGGATAGGAGGTGACGCACACACACCACACCAGATTCAAGATTCAAGATTTTTATTTGTCACATACACAGTTATACAGAGTATAACCAGCAGTGAAATGTTAGTCAGGTCCGCTCCATGGACAGTGCAATTATATGCAAAACAAACACAAGAATATACATAAATATAAAAGGTAAAAAATAAATGAAGTAGAAATAAAAAATAAAATACAAAATAAAATGTGCAAAAAAATAAATGTGCAGGACAGTATACTGTAGACCATAATACATAATATAAGAAGGAATGTGCAAGAGAATGTGCAAACAGGTTGTACAGGTTATTTACATACCAGCAATATGCATGGTATTATTAGTGATTATTAAGTGGCGTCATGTTGGTGATTATGAGACCGAGTTTGAGTTTAGGAGCTTGATGGCCTGGGGGAAGAAGCTCCTCCTAAGTCTCTCAGTTTTTGCCATCAGGCTACGGAAGCGCTTACCAGATGGTAGCAAAGTGAAGAAACGGTTACCAGGGTGATTTGAGTCCTTGATGATTTTGACAGCTCTGCTCTTGCAGCGTTTGAGGTAGATGTCCTGCAGGGAGGGGAGAGCAGACCCTGAGATACGCTCAGCTAAGCGCACAACTCTCTGCAGGGCTTTACAATCCTGATTGGAGCTGTTTCCATACCACACTGAGATGCACTGAGTCAATACACTTTCTATGGTCCCTGAATAGAAAGTTTTCAGGATTGCTGGTGAGACCCTGAATTTCCTCAGCTGTCGCAGATGGTACAGTCTTTGCCTGGCTTTCTTGACCTGTGTTTGGATGTGTGCAGTCCAAGTCAGGTTTTCGGAGATGTTTACACCGAGGTACTTGAAGCTGCTCACCCTCTCCACAGGGGACCCACTGATCATAAGAGGAGTGTTGAGACTTGACTTCTTACCTCCATATGCTGGACAGGAAGGAAGCTTTCTTCAGCATTCAAACACTGGGGATCAATGAATAAAACAAGATCTCACAAGAAATGGTTATACTTCAAAATAAAAGACATGAACCTGTACTTAAAGACCTGTACAAACAAGCACTGCAGTGTACTACTAATTTGCTTATTTATTTTTTGACATTTGTCAGGTAACAATTGTATGACCTGACCCAAACCACTATGTTAATCTACATATTGTTTATTTTACTGCTTTATTTTTCTTTTTTCTTTTTTTTTACTTTTTTATATTATATTTTAAGTTTTTAGTGAAAATATCTTGATATTTTAGTAACTTCTAAAATGTAAAACATATCTGTCTAAATCAGACTGAATATAAAAATTATAATATAAATTTATAATCTAAAATAAAAAAATACTAAAATATAAACTAATATATATTATAACTAAAATATAAAACTATATATATATATATATATATATATACATACATACATACACACACAAACACACACAAATATAACAAATATAAAATAATATAAAAATTTAAAATTTAAAAAAGAATTCAAATTCATTAAAATTCAAAAAGTTATAAGAATTTAATCAATGATAGTATATGATCTTTGGTCTATAAATATGTGTGCGTGTTAGATAAGAGTTTACAGTGTGTTCTTTGCAGTCCAGAGAAGGCATCTTCACTCTTCAGTAGATGACAAGATGAGACTGCTCACTGTGTCCTCTCGATAGTCCATCAGGCTCAGTCCTGATTGAGTCCGGGCCCCTTGGGCCCCTCATGCCACCAGAACCCTGATTACACACGTTCTGCTTCTAGGCTCACATTCTTCTTTCAAACTCCTGGACCCTGATGATACTGTAAAGATTTTAACAAGCATCTCACAGTCATGAGATAATTGGTTTTTTTTTTTTGGTTTTTTTTTAAGGCAAGACACTACAGGTGAATAAGGTTAAATTTTTTTTACTAATAGATTACCATACTTTCCCCAGTTGATTATTCACAGTATATTAAGGCAACTGTATTACAAGCCTAAAATGTCATTTTTAAATATGCAAATGAGGCATTATCTAGTTAAACGTACTAATTTGCATACATTTAATATAAATCTGAAAATTGCAAAGCCAGGTTAATTTTTTTTTTTTTTTTTTTTTAATTTTGTTGACATATTAAAGTTTTACAGAGAGGACTGGAGTGGATTTCTGTTTTTGTTGCTTCATAAATCAGAAAATACTGTCAATAGCCAGAAAAAAAAAAAATGTTTTGAATAGAGATTTCTGGCTTAGTGCATAAAAAATTGAAATATGTATTAAAATACTTAAATGTGCATTTTAGAGGTTTTCTTTCAACTATTTTGAAAGAAGACACATTATGGAAATAAAACAGCACAAAATCTCAAAATTGACTAGTGAATGAAAAATAATGGTTTTAATCTTGCCTTAAATGATAAAACATTATTGGAACCTTTTTATCTTTTGCTCCAGTAAAACGGAAAGGTTTATTCAATAAAAAAAAAACGACTCCTCACTGATTAACCGCGTTTCAAGATGTTTTTGAAATGGTTTCATTTCATCAAAGGTCTGGAGAATAAAATGCTGTGTAATATTAAGTTTTACTGCACAGTAAGTTTCTACAATTTCATTTATTGAATTATTTGTGTTGCTAATGTTAATGCTTTTTCTATTGCATAAAATCGATCATGCTCAAAGGTGAAATCAAGTCACATTTTTCATGATCGATCATTCCTGTTCCTTTTTTGGTCCTTCCGCAGGCCAGTGTTCAGCTAAAGTACTATTGTAATGTTGTTTGTGAACACACGGCACGTCTTTATGGGCCATTGGCTGCTGGTGTCAGACTCAGTGTCTCTGTGGTCAGGTGAGGAGAGCTGATTCAGCATCCATCCGCCTGCAGACTCCTGACTGTCAGCACTCAGCTCGTCCCCGGCCTGCTGAGAGCCTCGCTCACATCCTCACACATCAAACCTCACTCTCTCTGGAGTCTAATCAATCCTGTAGCATCTCTCTGCTTGAATCAGAGCAGCTCATTCTGAGAGGATGTGCTCATGTCTGGGAGGAACAGGAAGAGAGAACACATTTTAGTCTCTCTCAAGTGTTTTTCATTTACTCTGCCTTATTGCCTAAACAGCACATTTGTTTAGCCAGTGCAGTGCACAAGCACTGAAAGAACAGTGCAGACAGTAATGTTAACAAATGAAATGTAATTTGTCTAGAAAACATGGTGTTTTAAGCCAAAAAGCTTGCCACCATAATGTTTTGTCGATTTGCAACACTGAGGTATTTTAGGTTTTGGGTTCCTAGGCAGTTGCTTATTGACAGAAGTCAAAAAGAGCCCACCCTTAAATCTTTATGATATTAGAACACCTAGTTATGGCTTGGTTCACACCTTCAACATAAGTCTATTTATAGCCTATGGTCTAGATTAAAATCTACTTTTTTTATGGACAAATATATTCCCAAAAGCCTATATATTTCTAAATGCTATCTCAGAACTTCAGAAAATTAGCTAAGCAAATGTGACATGATTCTAAACAAACATGCAATCTTTTTTTTAACAACATTTGGAAGAAGAAAAGTTTTTTGTTTTTTTCTATCTTCTCTGACTTAGGTGGTTACAGGCTTGTTAAATAACATGTAATATATTTTTAAGAATGTGCAGACATAAAATAAAATAAAAAATATTGAATGTTAAAAATAATTGAGAATAATTAATTGTGTTACAAAAAAAGCCTCATAACTGATGGACATTTGAATTTGAAATTATAAATATATATATATATATATATATATATATATATATATATTAGTGCTGTCAATCGATTAAAAAAATTAACTAATTAATCGCACATTTTTCTAAAATCGTGATTAATTCCACCTAACATTAAAGTTTTTAAATATATTTGTATATTGCAATAATTTCACATTCAATCTTCAAATGTACAATGTACAAACAACATAAAGACAGTATATTTCTTTAAGGCATCTTTTTTATGATTGAAGGCCAGCATCACTGATATCAATACTACTGATGTCTCTATAAAATAGTTTTTTCCCCTGGATATTTAACCATTGACTGTAGCCAGTCAGCATTACAATATAATTTAGATCTATAAATTGTAACATTTATTAGACTTAACTTCTAATTTAAGTGAATTTACAACAATCATCACATGAACCTATTATAATAAATTACATATTTAGCTATTTGTGCCCTTCAGCAGAAATATACAGAAAATGAATACTTACCAAACACTAAATTCTAAATTAAATATAGATGAATCCATTAAAGCTATAAAAGTTATTGATTTTCTCTTTTTTTCTTTGGTTCTTGGATTAACAGACATCACAGCAGCTGGTTATTAGCTTATTTGCCTGCTATAGCTTTAAAAGCTGCTGCTGTCTTATTTTCTCACAACTCTCTTTACCTTTTCTGACCCACTTCAGGTCTTAAAGTCTCTACTAATGAGCGGACGAGTTGAATCGGGTGTTTTAGATGAGGGAGACAGTGCTGGGGTGCCTCAGGACAGTTTTTTTAAAACCATTTCAGAGGCATGTTCTTAAATGTGACGCATATATAACATATTGCATGCATGCATGCAGTTTTAAGGCAGCTTTAATCGCCTTTTTGGTAACTTCATGCCTTAACTGACGGCATAACTAGGACATTGCATGCACGTAGTTTCTTTCGCTGTTTGATATGAAATGATACAGGCTACAGTGCGCGCCGGTGTCCTGACATTTTGTGCGTGTATTTGAAGAGAGCGCGCTACGAGCACAGTATCTTTTCCGCGCTCGTTTGACTCACGCCTGGAGCGGAGGCGAACTTAGAGCGCGCGTCAGAAACGTCTCCCGTTTGATGTGGTCATAAAGACGTTCTGCATCTAAATAAACGCAATCCTTTTCAAGAAAAAAGAGACAGAGGCAGCAGTTGCGAATGGGGTGGCCAACCCTAGCCCCGCCCCTGCGTTAATTGCGTTAAATATTTTTAACGCGTTAATCAGAAAAAAATAATCGCATGCGTTAACGCGCTAATTTTGACACCACTAATACACACACACACACACACACACACACACACACATATATATACAGTATATATATTGTGATGTTGCTGATGTCAGACATAAATAGTGTTTTTTTTTTTTCAGAAGATGCACGATTATGAAATCAAAGTGATAGTCTCTTTCTCTCTCTCTCTCTCTCCATTAAAAGCGCTGTAAGGGCATTACTGTTGATGGTATGATAGTGTTGATGGCATGATTTTATTGGCATCTCTCTTTCTCGCTCTCCATCTTTGGCTTTTAGACTGCTGGCTAAATTAATTGCATTAATGCACTGGTCAGGCTGTATGCAGTGCTGAGTCTGAGACACAGGTACCAATCTCAGTAGAATCAATTTCCAGCTGTCAGGCAGCCAGCTGTAGAGAGCAGATGGGCCCTGATGCAAGTCCCTCCAACTTCCTGTTCACTAGGCTTTGTGCACAAATCTAAATACCCGCACGGACGTCTGCTGCCCCAATCTGTGCCCATAGAAGACAGGTGGGCACAGACACAGGCCTGGCTAACATAAAGAAGAGAGAGAAAGAGAAAAAAAGTAAGTGACAAGAGGAGGCTTTCTTTATTTACTTCTTATTGTGCTGCACCTGTGTAATGCAATGTGGAATGTGCATAAAGCATCCCAAGAAAAGCAGTGATGTCGTCCATATGTCCAAATGAGTTATTTAAAGCCTTTCTTAACGCCTTGGGAAACAATTTCGTCAGTTATATTGGTGTCACGTCTTATTTCCTCTTCCTGTGTGCCGGACTCATGCTGGGAGTGATGTTCAGTTCCAGGTTTAAGTCATGCACTGTAGTAAAAAAAAGACCTCTTGAGATGGGCCTGATATTTCATAATGTCACTGAGAGATGTGATGCATGTTAACCAGAACAATCTGCAAAATTGATGCTAATTTTCTTATTGTCTTCAGTTGATTTTATATCGTTATCTAGTTTCAAATAGCAAGATTTGGCTGTTTAACTGTGTATTATGAATTTATTTATTTTAATTTTTTTGCAAGTAACAAATTATGAATAAAACGTATATTTATTTGTATTTTATAAAACTTATATATACACACACACTACCGTTCAAAAGTTTTAGATCAGTAAGACTTGTAATTTTTTTAAAGGAGTCTCTTATGCTCATCTAGGCTGCATTTATTTGATCAAAAATACAGAAATACAAAAATAATGGTTTCTATTTTAATATACTTAGCATAATTTATTTCTGTGATGCGAAGCTGAATTTCCATCAGTAAGTACCGTCCACTTTTGAATGGTAGTGTATATTGTTAGAAAAGTGCTCTTCTTTTTAACTTTTTATTCATCAAAGAATCCTGAAAAAAGTTTCATAGGTTCAAAAAAAAAATATTAAGCAGCACAACAGTTTCCAGCACTGATAATAAATCAGCATATTAGAATGATTTCTGAAGGATCATGTGACACTTTAGACTGGAGTAATGGCTGATGGAAATTCAGCTTTGCATCACAGAAATAAATTATTTCTGACCTCAAAATTGAAACGTAGTGTATAAAATTTTGTCAAGATATGATTATTTCAAGATACATATTTTTCCCATACATATTTAAATCTTTCTTTTGTTCATTTATTTATTGAAGCATCCTCGTATGTACATTTCCTGCCCTATCAAAACAGTGAGCTGAAAAAGTCATAAGCAATCTGTTCTCCAGGCTCTCACCATTAAAGGTTAAACGTCTTTACATACCAACATCTTGGCCATGCTCTCTGGTTATGACTTGTGTTCTGTAAATTATTCAAATCAGGTGTTGAGTGCTAAATACTTGAGAGGCCAGTCAGGCAATTAAGATTAATAATAGAGCGGGTAAATTAAATCACAACAAGAGTAGCACGTTTGGAGAGTGTGTAGTTCTATTCCATAGCAGATTTGAAAAGCAGTTCCATGAATTTGTAATGTCAGTCAGATGATATTTACTTAAAATGTCAGTCTAGCCAAGTGATGTTTTCAAAAGAGTTCATGCTACAGAAGCTAATTTGACACATTAGCAGTGTTTCTGAGTGGGTGGAACCGCTCTGACGGGCCTCGCAGGAATTAAAACTGGGAGTCTTTGATGGTAGGACTGACCACGGGTTCATACGAGCTAGTCGCACAAGATCAAGTGACCAAATTGGGTTCAGATTGCACACTTTATAGTGAGCGCTCACTTTTTCGGCGGCACGAGTCCCAGAATTATATTACAGAAACTGTATAAGGCAGAGAAGGGCCACTAGTAAACATATAAATGACAGATTGTGTAGCTCTCAATCAGACGGTTTAAGTCACAATTCACAATCACGCTAACATTTGCGATCATTACTGATCTAGCCTCATTATAACCTCTAAAAACTCCACTGATTTCCATTTTAAAAGGAATAGTTCATTCAAAAATTCAAATTTGCTTGAAGTGAACTCACCCTCAGGCCATCCAAGATGTAAATGAGTTTGTTTTTTCATCAGAACAGATTTGGAGAAATGTAGCATTCCATCACTTGCTCACCAATGGATCCTCTGCAGTGAATGGGTGCCGTCAGAATGAGAGTCCAAACAGTTCATAAAAACATCACAATAATCCACAAGTAAGACTCTAGTCCATTAATTAACATTTAGTGAAATGAAAAGCTGCATGTTTGTAAGGTGTTTTAACTTCGAACCATCATTTCTAGCCAAAACATGAGTCCATAATCCATAATAAAGCTTCCCCCAGTGAAAAAGTCCATCTCCTACTGTCCAAAATCCACCAACATATTTCTTTAGAACAGTTTTGGACTGTTTCCACTTGTAAACAGTGTTTGATCTGTGCATATTTCTCTCCTGATTCAGATGAGATGACTTTTTCTCTGGAGAAAGCAATATTATGAATAGAGGACAAACAATGGTTTGAAGTTAAAAATGTCTTGATGAATTACAAACAAAATTGATGGACTGGAGTGGTGTGGATTACTTGTGGATTATTGTGATGTTTTTATCATCTGTTTGGACTCTCATTCTGACGGCACCCATTCACTGCAGAGTATCCATTGGTGAGCAAGTGATGGAATGCCACATTTCTCCAAATCTGTTTTGATTAAGAAACAAACTTATCTGCATCTTGGATGATCTGAGGATGAGTACATTTTCAGCCAAACATGCGCCCTTGGTAGTGTAAAACTTCACTGAGAATTTGGCATTTTGAATAAAAATAAAATAAAACAAGAAATATTACAAAATCAAAACTTAACAAGCTGCAGTGACTTATAGCATCTGCATGAGCATATATCATAATTTATCAAACTCTAAAGCTGTGGTTCGTCTGTCTTGAAAGTTTATGTGTTAAAAATCAATATGCTAAAAATCAATTTTGCTTTGGACATTTTTACTTCCAGAATGGAACCACTGAGCTCTATTTCTGATCTATATGAGGACACAATCAGTGTACTCAAGGCCACAGTTTTTTGTTCAGAAACTTTTGTTCAGCTGTGTACAGATTCTCAAACAGAATACCTGAGTTTTGCTATTTTATATCGACATGCACAGAATAATATTTTTATTTATTTATTTATTTAAACTCTTGGCATTTCCTTGCATTCATGCTGGGCATTAAAAAAGAGTGAATTTTTTTTTTTCCTAACAGAAGATTTCAAGAGTCACAAAAGTTATGAAAAAAAATGCAAAGTCATGCAAGGTGTAAAAACTTTTTGCATTATAATTCTAATCTCATCCTAAACAAAACCAGCTATAGTGCATCCCGTCATAGCACACAGTAACCTTTAATTTGAACAGTACCTTGAGATATTTTCTTCATGTAATATTTATACCACATAAAATGACAAACCATGAATTCAAGTCAGACATTTTTGAATAATCACTGTGGCGAAATTAAAAGGGCAAGCCAATTATGCAGGAGGTGTTTATTTCCAGCTTCCATGAATATATGTGGCAGCATAATAGTGAGCGATCTGGGATGCTAACACAAAGGTTGTCTGTTTAATTCCAGTAAGGTGAGCCAGGAATTACAAAGTTGCTGAGATCACAATCGTAGTGCCTTTAAGGAAGGTACTTAACCTCAGGGTGCTCCAGAGGGACCGGCCCTACAATTAGTCAACTGTGAGCTGCCTTACATGAAGAGCATCTGTTAAATGACTAAGTAAGCCACTTCAATCTTTTAAATAACAATCAGGAACCTGCAAAACCTCAGTCCTTACAGTAAATGTTCACTGCTGTTGTCTACTATGGGTTATGTCTTTTCAGTTCTGAATCCCACATACAATGTCGATTTAATATACTTTTGTTAACCCAGCCATAATGAAAGCTGCATTATGTCAATATAATATGTGATTTAGCACTGAATGCACCAAAAAAAACTCAAAACAGACAGCGACAAAAAAATTTATGACAGACAGCGATTGGCTCAACCTGGCATTTTTGCCTCTCATTTGCATAAAATTGAGCCTTTTTCCACATTTTGACAGTCTTATTGCTTGCTTTACTGTCAATCCCACACAACTCTGCTGTTCACCTCCCATTTACAGTGAACTGGAAAGATTTGCTTTGTGACAGTGGAAACCTCCAGCTAACATCTGTCTATTCTTTTCATTGCCGTGACTTCAAAAAAGCCACAGATAAAAAGAGAGATGTACTTTATTGATCCAATAAAGAGAAAAATTCCAATTAAAGGAATAGTCCTCACCTGAAAACAAATATTCTGTCGATTTTGCTCACCCTCAAGTCAATCAAGCCGATGTGATGATATTTATTCTACAGAATACAAAAGAAGAATACTTTTGTGCAAAATATTTAATCTGAATGCAAATACACTACGGTTCAAAAGTTTGAGGCCAGTAGGATTTTATTTCCTTTAAAGAAATTAACACATCTATTCAGCAAGGTATGTGATTTAGCACTGAATGCACCAAAAAAAACTCAAAACAGACAGCGACAAAAAAATTTATGACAGACAGCGATTGGCTCAACCTGGCATTTTGGGGGGGGGGATGACGCATATAAGAATTAGAATGATTTCTGAAGGATCATATGACACTGAGGACTGGAGGAATGATGCTGAAAATTCAGCTTTGCATCACAGAAATAAATTACATTTTAAAATATATTTACACAGAAAAGTTATTTCAAATTGTAAAAATGTTTCAGAAAATAAATTTTTTTTTCTGCATTTTTAATCAAATAAATGCAGCTTTGGTGAGCATGAGAGACTTTTGAACTTTTAAACAGTAGTGTAGTGCAATTCACCATGAATCTTCTTTAAATTTACATCATATGGATCTGAAACATCATGAGCTATTCCTTTAATGCCATCGGCTATTAAAATCTCACCCAATCCAGAAATCCTCTCATTTTCTTTGCAGTCACAATGTCATGTGACCGTAAAATGACTTTATAATCACCAGCTAAGACAGAGCCCATCATGCTAACAAGGGTTCGGGGTCACTGAGGAAGGGACAAAAGGTTGCCTCGGCAAGTTCGTACTAGTGTTTGCAGTATGGAAGGCAATTGTCCAAGACAAAAAAGGTTAGATTAGGGCACAGCGAAATTATATTGACAGGGAGCTGCAAATTAGACCGAGTAGCCATGTCTAAATCGAATGCCCCCAAGTTTATCAGCCAATTGCTGGGGTATAAATGAAAGTTAATGAAAGCGTGTATCCAAAATTCAGTCGCAATAACTAGGATTGGCTGGAAAGGTTATTTAAACCCAAAAAAGGTTTTGTTTAAATATGACCGCCTTAGTCCTGGTGAAGAAATGTGTCATCATTAAAATGCAAAAAAAAAAAAAAGAGAGAGAGAGATGAGCTCATTATTTCACTTTTCTTTCTGCTGTCTTAAAAATATCAGGGAGTGACAAACCCCGATGTGTTAATGTGGCAGATGGGAGGACAGAGAGGAGAGAAAGCAGCACCTGCCCTACGGAGAGTTTCAACGTTCCATTCGTTCTCCGATGCAAACGAGGACGCGGGATCGCCCGCCACGACCCCGTGAACACCGGCGGCGACTGGACCCACATCAGAACCGCCTGCGACAGTTGGCTAATGAGAAGAAAGCGTGCACACAAACAATGCAGAAGATAAACAATAATAACACGCGAACAACGCAGATGAAGGCTCAGAAAAAACAATGAAACGCCGCACATGCACACCTGCTTGATCCTCTGGCAGCCCCCTCCGATTTTTCCAGCAGAGCCGCAGTCAGGCATAACTGCTCAAGATGGGCCCCTGTAACACTGCCAAAAACAGCTTCCTTTAAACACAGAGAAATCTAGGAGAAAATACAGACCAAAAGGGGGTATAAAACATCTACCTCTACAATTACAGCACAGCAAAACAAAAACAAATGTTCGGGGGAAAACAGTATTCAAGCTTTGGAGTAAAGCAGACATCGGTGAACAATGTTTTATCCAAAAGACAACAATTTAGGTTTTAGGCTTTCTTCATCCCTCTGATGGAAAGGTTTGTTGAACAACACAAGCTTGTTTTACAAAAACTAGCGAGTAAAGAAAAAAACAGGAGGTAAACAGTTGGTGAAATGTGTAATGTTTACATTTTAATGTTTTAAAACTTAGCTTGAACAGTAGAATCAGTGCTAACAACGCAAAGGTTTCGGGTTCGATTCCCACAGAAAGCAAGAAATTCCATTTAATCTGAATACAAATACGTCACCATTCAAAAGTTTGGCATTAGTAGGATTTTTTAAATTATTTTATAAAATTAATACTTGTATTCAGCCAGGATACATTAAATTGATCAAAAGCGCCAGTAAAGACATTTATAATGGTAAAAAAAAGATTTCTATTCAAATAAATGTTATTTAGAAGTTTCTGTTAACCAAAATCCTGAAAAAAAAAAACTGTAGTTTCCATAAATATATGAAGCAGCACAACTCTTTTCAACACTGGTAATAATAAATGTTCCTTGAGCGGCAAATCAGCAATATATGTTTTCAAAATCATTTTATTTCATCATTTACTTTTATTGGAAAGGAGTAGGATGAATGTTCTGGTTAAAGGTTCAGTATGACATGAGGATAAATGAGTTTTCATGCGTGAACTATGTGGGATCCTTATTTTTTTTAGTGATGAGTTCTTTGTAGGACGTCTGACTCATTTTTCTGAACTGAACCAAATCTGTCCCTTCCTGAGCACAATGTTCTTGAAAGAAGAGACAACATATACTGAATTAACAAAATTGCCCTGTCCCTCCAAAAAACTACAAATGTTCTCGGAGGGTTTAGTCATAACTTTACGGAAAATAAATTGTGATACTGCATCAGCACAACATAAAATCCATGTATTTTATTGGTTTGAATATGATGGGAATGGATGAGCCTATTGTTCAAAATGTTGGGGTCAGTATAACATTTATCAAAGATCCTGAAAAAAAAAATAGTAGCACAGTTTCCACAAAACAAAAAAACAAAACAAAACAAAAAACTGTTTCCAAGATTGATAATAATCAGAAATGTTTCTTGAGCAGCAAGTCAGCATATTAGAATGATTTCTGATCATGTGACACTGAGGACTGGAGTAATGATGCTGAAAATTCAGCTTTGCATCACAGAAATAAATTACATTTTAAAATATATTTAAATAGAAAAATAGTTAAATTGTAATAATATTTCACAATATTATGTTTTTTACTGTATATTTGATGAAACAAATGCAGCCTTGTTGAGCAGAAGAGACTTTTCATTTTTCAGTTTCTTACTGACTAAGCCTTCCTTGAAGCTCAAACAGTAGAGCTGGTGCTGGCAATGCCAAGGTCATGGTTTGACTCCCAGGAAAAGAAAGAACTCATAAAATACCTTGAATGTAATGTAAGTCAGTATTGGAAAAAAGCACTTACCAAATCCTTAAATGCAAACTATCACTGTAGTGAAAATGTAGTGTATGTACTTTGATTTATGTTAGGAAGCCCAGAGTCTGGAGGTTGATCTGTACTGCGGTATGACATCCGTTTGTGCGTGAGCGATGAGCTGAGGGAAACGGGTGAGTATTAAACTGACCAAAAGGACACTTGGGGGTCAGAATGTTTGTCATTTAAAATGGCTGCTGTGTCATATGATTTATCTGTCTGCTGTTCCATATTCCCTTCAATCGCTTCCTGTCATCGCAGGGGCTGGAGCATCAGTAATTCCAGACAGCGCCAGTTTGTTCCTGTCTAAAAGGAAAAAAATGGACAAATTCAGCCAATGCATCAAGATTTAACCAAGAAAAAGGGAGAACTTTGAGAAAAATGAGAACTTTCTGGAAAACTTCTGAGGGAAGACAACATTACGAATACACTGAGGCCTTTGATTTCGTGCACTTACGAATAGTAACATGTACCATGGTGTTCTTTGAAGTACTGGAGAAGCATGTAAATACCATAGCACATTATTATTTTAAAAAGTATTAAAATGTATTTTGGACATTCTTTGAAGTTCATACTATGGTGTATAAATATGGTAATCATTCAGCATCATGGTATAAACTACTGTTGAAAGTTTGAGGTCGGTAAGATTTTTTCATGTTTCTGAAAGAAGTCTCTTCTGGTCACCAAGGCTGAATTTATTGGATTAATATTACAGTAAAAACAGCAATATTGTGAAATATTTTTATAATTTAAAATAGCTGTTTTCTATTTGAATATATTTAAAGTGCCCCTATTATGGGTTATGAAAGGTTCATATTTTGGTTTTGGGAGTCCCCAACAACAGTTTGACATGCATGCAAAAAACACTTTCATTTTCTTATAATATGCATTTATTTTTACCTTACTTGCTCGATGACTCCCAAACAATTCGTTCAACGATTCATTTTTCCAAACCCCTCCTTTGCGTGACGCTATTCTGCGGTGATTGGTCGATTTCATTTAAAACGGTGTTTGTGAGCTTTTACCGCTCCAAAAGCGACACCTAGTGGCAA
The DNA here is from genome assembly GCA_021397915.2 of Tor tambroides. Lineage (NCBI taxonomy): Eukaryota > Metazoa > Chordata > Actinopteri > Cypriniformes > Cyprinidae > Tor > Tor tambroides. Next base: position 16,548 of record JAFVLL020005153.1, on the reverse strand, counting down.
AGAATGAATTTGCATTTTCATTCAGACCAACGCGACAATCAAGTTTTCTTAGGTCTGCGCGCGCAACAAGTGGGCAGGCAATATGCTAATATTTCATTTTGACGTCAACATCAAACGGCTTGGGATTCATTTTAAAAACGACTTGTTTCAATGATTCATGGTTTATTCACAGTGCACTTTCAGATTTATAACTTAGCAGCATGTTTTCATTCACTTAGAGCTGTGTTACACACTGCATGAAAGGCCATTTTCAAAAATCCATAATAGGGGCACTTTATTTATTTATTTATTTTTTCCCCTTTGTTGCAATGCTGAATTTTCTGCACCATTACTCCAGTCTTCAGTGTCACATGATCCTTCTGAAATCATCAATGCTAAAAACATTGTACTGCTTCATATTATTGTGGAAACCATGATACTTTTTTTCAAGATCTTTGATCAATATATTTCCATTACATTTACATTTAGTTATTTAGCAGACACTTTTATCCAAAGCGACTTACAAAAGAGGACAATACAAGCAAACAAAACCAACAAAAGAGCAACAACATGCAAGCCATATGACAAGTCTCGGTTAGCCTAACGCAGTATACATAGCAAGTTTTTTTTTTTTTTTTTTTTTTTTTTAAGAAAACAAGTAGATAGAATATAGATTTTTTTTTTTTTTTTTTTAGCAGTTAGAGAATAAATATGCAATTGATAGAGGGTCAAGGGTGTACGTGTGTTTTTTTTTTTTTAAAATAAAAAGACAGATAAAATAGAATTAGAATAGAGAGGGATAGAGTTAGAGGGTCAAATAAAGATGGAAGAGATGTGTTTTTAGCCGTTTCTTGAAGATGGCTAAGGATTCAGCTGCTCGGATTGAGTTGGGCAGGTCATTCCACCAGGAGGGAACAGTGAATGAAAAAGTCCGTGAAAGTGATTTTGTGCCTTTTTGGGATGGCACAATAATGCGTCGTTCACTTGCAGAACGCAGACTTCTAGAGGGCACATAGGGCTGAATTACTGAATTTAGTGTAAAGGGGTGCAGAGCCAGAGGTGGTTTTGTAGGCAAACATTAATGCCTTGAATTTTATGCGAGCAGCTATAGGTAGCCAGTGCAAATTGATGAACAGAGGTGTGACGTGCGTTCTTTTCGGTTCATTAAAGTTTAATCTTGCAGCGGCATTTTGAATTAGTTAGAAAGAAGTTCAAAAGAACAGCAATTGTTTGTAACATTATAAATGTCACATCTGATCAATTTAATGCATCCTTGCTGAATTAAAAATACATATTTCTACTGACCTCAACAATCTGAACAACAGGCTCATCCATTCCCACCGTACTCAAACAAATAAAATACATTGATTTTATGTTGCGCTGATGCAGTATCACAACTTATTTTCCCTAAAGTTATGACTGAACCCTTTGAGGTCACTTATAGTTTTTTTGGGGACGGGGCAATTTTGGTGGAAATAATAACAAATTGCTTAAGTGTATGTTGCCTCTTCTTTCAAGAACATTGTGCTCAGGAAGGGACAGATTTGGTTCAGTTCAAAAAAATGAGTCAGACGTCCTACAAAGAACTCATCACTAAAAAAAATAAGGATCCCACATAGTTCACGCACGAAAACTCATTTACTCATCCTCATACCGAATCTTTGACCAGAACACTCATCCTACTCCGTTCCAATAAAAGTGAATGATGAATTAAAATGTTTTTGAAACAACATATATACTGCAAATATCACATTATGTTGTAATAGATGTAGTACAAGTGTTAGATATTATATAGATTATAGCAGAAGTAGTGTTCGGGACTGTGCATGTTGTTTAGCCAAATTTAGAGTAATAGCATAAAAAATGCTTGATGGAAACAAAAATGAAAAAGAAAAGTTCCTAAAATGCACACAACAAATGTATATAATTATCTGAGATGGATAAAGGTGTTTTATTGTGTAAAAAGAAGTGCATAAAGTTTAATGGACAGAGTTTCTAACCCAAATTGTGCATCAAAAAGTCATGTGACTGAATCCTTTGCACTTTGTTCTTCATGATACTTGTTGCTGGTGTACTGAAAAGACTGTGGTGGTTAAAATGCACAGCAGTATTCAGACTATTGTCACTGGAAACTGAACACTGCAGCATCTCTCCTAGACAGAAGCAGGATGCGCCAAATGCTCTGTAGGCCTGATAGAGCTGAAAACTACACCCAAATGTAGCATGTCTCCAGGGTCACGACTGGAAGCTCAATAGTAATCACACCAGTCTGCCATTCCCAGCAGGAGCGTTTCTCCAGCGGCCATCATTACAGGCCCCACGCTGTCATTCATTCATCCTGTCCTGAGGGAGCTCCTGTTACTTTAGGTTCAACAAGCTTGAACACAAAACATTTAAATCGCTCTCAAAAGCCAAAACTGCAGAGCCAGACAGACACTCAAATGCCTAATTGTGATTATACAAAGCCAAACACGAGCACATTCTGCGGTTGTTATAACTAAATCAAGCTATTGTGACTAAATCAACTCATAGGAAAGAAAAATCACGAATGAGATCTCTAACATTGAGATGAATAAGATTTAGAAAAAAGACCCTCGTAATCTCTAATTTGTTTCAGGAGACATAAAATATCTCAAATTGTACTCAGATTTGCTCAATATGAACATCTTCAAATGAACTTAAAAATATACCATGCTATACTCCTAGCATATGTCAACAAATATTTATTTTTTGCCTAATTAACTTGACAGAACTAAAAACATTGAACAAACGAGCATTTGATCATATTAAATAATCTAGTCCTGTTATTTACAGTATGAGCATCATAAAACTTTTTTTACATCATAAAATCATTCGCTAAACCATCAATAATGAATTTTGCATGGTTTTACACTTCTGTCATTAATAGACTAAATATTTCATTAAACATTTCTTCAGATATATTAAAAAGGCTGCAAGTGCCATTGAGGCAGTGCTCTAATTATCTTCACGGACGGCTCCAGGGACAAGGCCTGGTTGTATGAGAACACAGTGCAACTGAACTTGTAACTTGGCTCCAAATCAAAGCATCAGGGTCCCGGGGTTCAGGCGACAGGAACAGTGTGTATTTCTAAAATTAAGGCTGTTAATATAGCAAAATGAGTTCAGTCCATAGCAAGCTGAGGAGAGAGAAATTATTGTAGTATTAAGAGGAGTCATAATTCACAGAGTGAACACATAGGAAAATGAGTTCATGTGCATCAGATACTTGAATCTCAAGGCTAAGACACACTACAAGGAGGCACCTCCATTATTTTGGCCCGTGAGAGTGAAATAACTTTTAATTACTAAGCCTAAAAGCTAGGCAATTCAATTTGCCTGTTTTAAAAGATGCATACGTCAAATAATATGGAAGGTAAATGCAAAGTAAACGAAAACAAATTAACATTCAGGTTGATGGTCTGATTTAGCCATAAACACGACTCTAAGAGCTGCCTCATCACTGCCATTCTCTTGTACCAAAGACAACTACAATTTTCCACCCCATTTTTATGTGCAACTAATGACACTTAAAGTACAGCCCACCAGTAATACTTTAAGTATGTTTTTTTTTCAGAGAATGAACTGAAATTACATATTATTTGATGTTCCTGTACCACTTAGATTTGTCTTGGAATGCTATTAGCAAGACTTCAACTTGTTTTAAGGTTTGTGTTAAAATGTGCCGTGCATTAGTCAGTCTGTTTTGACATTTTACTACATTCATGGACTGCAAAACACTGAACGAATGACAGACCTGTGTTTCCAAACAAGTGCATTAACTGACAACAAAAGACACATTGAATTTACACATTAAATGTTAATACTTGCTGCCAACGTAGAGCGTTCCAAAACCAAATCAGTCACGACATCGCAATGGCAACGCTAGACTAGTTTAACTAGCGATTTCCTATTCGCGAATGAATGACTCTTTTGAGTCGGTTCCTTTCTGTGTTGTGTTGGCACAGCAGTATGATTAGATTCATTTGGACAGCACTCACTCACGTGGTGAATCGTTTTTAGAGGTTTCCAAGCTGTGCTATCCATAGATATATGTATAGATGTATACATGTGTATGTATGTCGCTATCTTCCTTATTTTGACGTAACTACATTAAAGTGGGTGCGGCCATTTGTAATTTGAATGTGCGAGACTTCCGGTGTCATTTGGTTCCATTTGTACTTACCCATACAAAAACAGTCCGTTATGTCGCTTGATATCCCAAACTCGTATTTGTTATCATGTTATTCACTATCATAACACACTGGTTTGCAACGCCGAGAGTTTTACATTTACCGCACTTTGTTATTCTTCTATTTATTTGCCTATCCACCTTTTTCCTGAGTAACCGATGAGTGCCGCCTTATGGATTCTAACTTCCGTTTGGATGCTGTCGTATTCCGGTCTCCATAAAAATTCATGTTAAAACAGAGATTTTCTTACTATTGGGAGATGAGAGGGTCTGTATTACTTACTATTGGAGAAAGTGTAACGGTCAACTTGGATCACCTGTGCCTTGATAACCAATCACATTACAGCCTTGACATCATTAAATTTCAGTTCAGAGTTGTGCAACACTCATTCGCCGTTTACGGATAGGCTTACCATAGGAATGAATGGGAAGTGCCATAAGCTGAATCCTACCTGTCGCAAAATGTCAGTGACTTCTCTTATAAAACTGCATTTTTTTTTCATGTAAACTCTAAAAAGAGTTCAATCCAAAAGCATTGTTTAGTGTAAAACATGTTGAAAATTAGCCGATAGGCGGTTGATTCATTAAAAGATAAGCTGTTTCCTCTAAAAAAGCTGTTTATTCAGCGTAGTGAAGCCTCTCCTCCATTGACATCCATTCAAAGAAAATGGCCTCTGATCTCCTTTCCCAAACCGGAAGCGTTAGCTTTAGCAGTTATGCTTTTTCTGGCTAAATGTTACAGGCTTGCCTTCTATTGTCTTTGGTTAAAACATGGTACAGTGATTGACTGAATTAATTCAACTGAAAATTTGGAAGTCTCACACATTCAAAGAAAATAGCTTACTTTGAATTTGCAAAATAATGTGGATAATTTGCAACAGAATGAAAAATGTGCTAAATCTTTTTTTGTCGGAAGTAGTGTGTATTTAGAACCGTCAACGACTCGATGCAAAATCCAGACAATATAATTGGTTATATGTTTTCTTTTGATGCAACACGAGTGTCCAGTGTAGAAACATTGTTAAAAATACCATTACATAACAGTACCATGTTTTTTAGGACATACTGCCTGTTAACAGCATGGTACATGAATACAGTAAATATTTGTTATCATGGCATATATAAGTACAATTTGCCTACCATCTGATAGAATCACTCTATGATGTACTGTGATTGATAGTTTGCATGACGCTACCTTAGTAGGTAGCTGCCTAGGCAGCTGACAGCAAGGCATCTTTTCTCTCCCTTTCTTTGTCAATCCACTTCACTAGTTTCTGTACATCAGCCCTGTTGCTTGGGGGCATTTTGTTGTTAAAAAACAGAGCACAATATGTTGAATGACTACATCACTGAGGAGACGTCAATGCTTTGCATTCTGGTGACTGAAATAAGCTGATTGTGAGAGAGCGTCCTGGCCGGGCTCCTGGATGTAAGCCAGTCTATTTGAGATGCACACTGAGCACTGACTGCTTGTTTTGGCAGGCAGAACTGTTGCAGCCAGCACCAGACAATATATTGCACACACAAGCTCAAAAATAAACATGTGCTTGCTCATTTAATGGGTGAAGAGAGCATCAAAATTACCTTGAAATGCAAAATGAAGGTGTATTCTTCACTGCAGTGCACCTCTGCGGAAGCTCAATGACGTCAAGCTATATCAGTGTGTGCTGATATACTCCCGGAACTGGAGGCATTATGGGTAAGCTCACATGCTTTATTTCACAGAGCCACCGCTGTGTTCCCAGCTGGTCCTCTGAGGGTAGGCAGGAATTTGTGAAGATCATGTGTGAACTAATTTGAGCTGATGTGCTGCCAAAAATAAATGCACTTGATTTCCTAGTACTAGGACAAACTACAGTTTCGGGTGCTTGCGTGCAAAGCTTGAAACCATGATGCTTGGAGGATGCTGGGTGGTTACCAAGGTCAACTAGTTTATCTGAAAATAATAAATATAATATAATCTGAGTGTGTGTGTGTGTATACACACACACACACAACAGACGTTTTTTTATGTGTTACAGAGACCTCCAGAAGGGGCAGCACTTATCTTGTACCAGCAGAACTCACCATGCATTTCATTTCATGGGAAAGAGATTATGCCATCATTATATGATAGATCAGGTCTCTGATGTCATAGATTAACGCAATTAGACAGACGGTACATTGGAAGAACACAAGGGGGTCGTAGTGTCTCCAGCAAGCGTTTGCCCCAGCTGCTCTTACTGGCACAGATCCGCCCCTCGCCCGCCCCACTCATAATGTGAGCATCTGTCCGTACGCCTTACATACTGCAATACTGCTGCCCACTGCTCAACAGTGAGTGTGCCATTCATCCACAATTTGTCTCTCAATCTGTTTCATTCAGCTGAGGTTTTCCCGTGGAGTGGGTTAAACATCACATCTAATTACTCAATTGCTTAATTGTTGTTAAACGGCCCGTCCTTTTTATTCCAATTAATTTGTTTGCCTAAAATGCAAAAAAATCCATTCTTTAACAATCTTATTAGTCTCACTTAGCAGCTGTTCATTAGTAATACAGCAAGAAAACTTCTGAAATCAAATGCGCTAAGAGAATGCATGACGTTTAAAGGGACAGTGCACACAAAAATGAAAATTCTGAAAATCTTTTACTAAACCTCAAGTTGTTCCAAACCTGTATGAGTTTCTTTCTTCTGTTAAACACAAAATAAGATATTCTGAAGAATGTTAGTAACCAAATAGCTGTTGGTCCCCATTGTATGGAAGCTTGTTTCTGCCACTGAGTGAAAATAAAAAAGGTAATTGCGACTTTTTGTCTCAGCATTCTCAGAATTGTGCTATACAAATTTGCGATTGTGGCTTATAAAGTCAGAATTGCATGGTATAAAGTTGCAATTGTGTGTTAAAAAGTCTAGATTGTGAGATATAAACTTACAATTAATTGTGAGAAAAAAAGTCAGAAATGCGAGAAAAAAGTCTGAATAGTCCCAGCAGGCACAGGATATCAATATAACATCAGGCTGATGTTGGACATGACGTCGGACAGATCGGGTTGTCAATTTGACGCTGACATAACGTTGGATTTTGGTTAAGCAAGCTAAAAACAAAAAATATCAACGTAAGCTGACGTCGATGTTGGACATCAAATTAACATTGACATTAGACGTTGAATTGACATTGAATTTTGGTCACCCGACGTCACAACCGAAATATAACCAAATATCAATGTCTTATGATGTTGTGTGCCTGCTGAGGTGGGTTTGCAATTATGCAATTATGAGAAAAAAGTCAGAATTGTGAGATAAAAAATTGCAATTACCTTTATTTATTTTTTTATTTTTTTATTCAGTGGCGGAAACAGGCTTCCATACCATTGACTTCCCTAGAATGGAAGAAAAAAAAAACTATGAAAGTCAGTGGGGACCAATAACTGTTTGGTTAACCACATACAAAAGAAAGAAACTCATACAGATTTGGAGAACTTGATGAAAAGTAAATGATGATATAATTTTCATTTTTGGGTGAATTATCCATTTAAAGTTCTCCATATGTTCCTTGTCAAAAATGCATCTTGCATCTGTCTTACAAAACCCTCCCTCACATCTAAACCTGATGTAACCTTGTAAAAGCCTTCATTACTTAGAACCTACTAATGGTCCACACAGCAGGTCGTCCATCCCCCAGCTCCATCACATAAGGACATCCAACTCATTTTATTTAAAGGTTTGTGAGAAGAAGAAATGAAATGGCAGAGAGTTAGACTCCATGCTTTGGACGGAGAATAACCTTTATCTACTCTTTTATTGTGGTCTGAATGGATTAAATACTTATTTTCCTATTAAAAACATTTGAAGTGGCTTTCTTTTATCCACTTTTTTCCTGTAAGAGGGGGATTACGCAGCACAGCTGGAAGCTTCAGAAAGTGAATTACAATTTTCGATTCTGACAGGTAGCAAGCGAGCAACATGCCTGCAAATCATCTTCAAGAACAGCTTGCCCCGGTGAGCACCCACCTGCTCCCTCTTCAAAACAGCCACCTCACTCCAGTTTGAGTTTTTATATCTCACAAACACTCTCTTAAAATCAAGGATCTTCAAGAGTTCTTTGTTGCAATTTTGTTGCGCCTTAAGAAAAAGTTCTTGATGTTACTGACATTAGGTTCTTCAGATTAGCGTACTATTTTTTTTTTTACTAAAGAAACATTCCAGCTTCTTAAGAACATTCTAAAGAAATGTGGAACTTCAAGGCTATGAAACTTTTTGTAGAATCTTTTTTTATATATAATTTATAGTTCTTCATTACACTCAAGTACATTTACATTTATGTATTTAGCAGACAAATTTATCCAAAGCAAATTATATTGCATACTCACTACTTCATGCATTAATTTACACACATTCACTGTAAATATATATATATATACAGTGCAATGAAAATTATTTGGCAATTCAAAATAAAAAAAATAGTAAGAAATAAAATTAGAAATTATTGTTATTATTATTTTTATTATTTCAATATACTGTAAAGTATTTATTTTTTACTGATGCCATTTATGGTGACATGGATGAGTTTTCATATTACTTTTTTATCACAAACATCTATTACATAAATAAAATAGCTAGATTTTAATAAAATAAGATAAATATAAAAGAAAAATAAATGAACAAACAAACAAAATGGTTTACAAACCACTGACTCTTTTACAGTCAAACCTTTGTATAATTTCATTTAAAAACTAATCAAGTTATATCAAATAACTAAAGCCTAATCAGACACAGATGTTTGTGATCAGTGGGTGTTCTGACTAAAGTATTCCAGACACTACATAAAGTCCCCAAAGGTCTTCCATACAAATACTGCAGAGCCTCATGATCAAGTTGTTTACGCTGTATTTAATTGCAAAATAAACAGTTTTTCATTTACGTCCTTTGAAAGATGTCAGCGGTGAAAAATGGAGTTTTCAAATGAAGAGTGTACAAGAGTGTAAGTGCTGACTGAATCACAATACACTATTGATGCTGCTTTTTCTGCACTCAACTCTCTGTGTGCCATAATTGAGATATTTATCCTTGACTTTGTCCTTGTGTCGATGCGTATATATGTGAGCAGACATGGCTAATGATGAGGAACAGATTGTAATGATTGTTAGCGCAAGACAAAACTGCTATTTTATTAAATGTCCTTTTTTGTTGTATTTAACTCAATAATTTTCCATTTCCCCCACTGCTAATATTTGTCGTCTCACTTTGCCATCTGCTCGCCAGCCCAGCATTTCACAGCAAATTAATGCCTGACATTTGCCGAAGTGGATCCATATGTTTTGGAGGTCTTCGGTAACAGCAGAACTTGGCGTCTTATTCAAATGCCACCGGGAATTTAGCAGAATGCTACAAACAACAAAAAAATACACAGGAAGGAGAAACAACAGGGCCATATATGAATCATCAGTGACCTTTTGGGCATTTCACACACTTCCTCTTGCCGGCCACCTAGGAGGAATGAAAACGAGAACAGAGGCAAAGATGAAGGAAGGAGAGCTAATTAAACCAAACCGCAGAGCAAGCGATCTCCATGTTCAGTAATTATCTGCAAGACTTTTTTTTTCGGTCAGTCGGGGTGAGGAAGAGGTAGATGGCTAACAGTAGACTGGGACGAGATTGAGCTTGGTGGCAAAAAAGTGATCTAGATGAATCCGCAAAGCGGTAATTAGAAGCTGGTAATTAAATGCACTTGGTGCATGAAATAATGCAAACACAGCTTCCCAGTCAGTGTCTGCTTTTTTCTCTTACGTCTGATTCCTGACCTCACCTTTAGCTGAGTGAATCTCATGAAACCTGAAAAAAAAGATATAAGACGTTTTATTTGCCTGCAAGAAAATGACGCTGATAATAGCATGAAATTATAATGAAATGTGTAGTAAAGCATCCATCAATATTTCAGTGCCCACTAAATGTTTTAATTCGATGTTGGGTAATGAACACTTGCCATGAAAACTAAATAAAATTAATAAAACAATTATGTATTATATATCGCCTGCTCCTCACATTAATTAACAAATGAGTCACTATCAGATTTTTTATTGCAAAATAGAAGTATGTATTATATACATATTCTATTTATTTATTTCCATTCTGCCATTGATTTCATAAAAATCAAGCACAATTTCTCACCCCAATCTCATTACCGCAATGGAAAATAAATAGGAGATTCAATAAATAAGGTTCAATATTTGACTTCTGTTTTGCAATAAAAATATCTTAGTGACTAATTTCTTAATTGAAATGTGAAGTAAAATATTGACGTGAAGTAAAGTAACATTGATATTTCTGTGAAAACTAAATGGTACATAATAAAAGTCTGTTTTGATTTTATGTACATTCCTCACACTAATTAAGAAATTAGTCATTGAAATATATTTTTATTGCAAAGCTGAAGTCTTAGTCTTAGACTGAGTGATAGATAGTTGTCAGGATTAAGAAGGATTTTAATGTCATTTTCATTACATTTATATTTATATTAAACACACACACACACACACACACACACACACAGAGAGAGAGAGAGAAACAGCTTACTAGAGCCCCACTACTTCACATTGAACAGTTAGTTTTTTAACTTTTTATTTTTTCATTCATTCATTCATTCATTCTGACATTATTTTTTATAAAAATAAAGCATAATTTCTCATCCAAATATCAGTCATTACTGTAAAGTCATTAACAGTATTTAATGTAAACATTTTCTTTAATTTATGCTGATTTCATAATAATAATAATCAAAGATTACATTTCAATTCAAATTAAAATTGCAATTTATTTTGCTTGATTGCTTGCTTAAAATTTCTGGCTTGTCTTCTCCTTGTCATCTTTTCATCTGTTCTGTTCTGTCCATCAGTTGTTATTTCTCCTCTCACATTCTCATATTTTATTTCCACATGCACGCATCTGATGCCAGAATGTGAGGTTGTTTCAGAAGTCACACAAAGTGCAAACCTCAGAACCAAAGAGGATTAGTTTGACATTGCATGCTGGTCGAGTAAAAATAGAGAGGGAGACAGAGAAAGAGAGAGAAGATTACAAGAGTTTTCTTTTTTTCTTGCGGATTGGAGCAACAGGCTATAGCAAAAAGCTCTCGATCCCTCAGATATCTGTCCTTACACAACAATATGGGCAAAGAGATACTCCAGCTTCTCAGCAGACTGGAACTGCCAGATCAGCACCTTGCTTTGATATGTGTCAGTCAGTCAGTCAGTCAGTCAGACAGTCAGACAGTAGGGTTTAAGGTAATCTCCGCAACAGACAACGCAACTGGCGATTCAGCACCATGGACAGCAGCTCCCTCCTCACACTGAGCTGATGCCTGAGCAAACCCTTACAGTCTCTCTGAGAGGCTCCACAGAGCTTCATAAAGAAACTTCATAACTGTGGTAACTGGGAAATGTCTGCTGATATTGTTTAATATAACAAGTAGTTGAATTATGCTGGTTATGCAGCTGACATGGTGCAGTATAAAGTGATCTCATTAGAATTTTTACATATTCGTCTAATTATTCTGTTTGAAAACACAGATGTGTACAATGGACAGATTCTAACGTGTTTATATTTACAGCTTTAGAGATGTGCAAATATTTATGAATCTGTTCAGTTTCATAGAATTCACCAATTTTTATAGATTTTTTTTTTTTTTACAGATTGTAATTATAATAAAAATGTACCCAATATGTTTAATGCCATTGCAATGCAGTGTCTATCCAAAGAAAACAATTACAATTAGTGTATATCAAAAAAGAAAAACAAACAAACAAACATTAATGTCTATCAAAAAACCCTCTAAAATTAGTGTCTATAAAATCATAAAAACTATAAAAATCATTATCTATCAAAAATGCTAAAAACATCTATCCTAAAAATTTGTGTATATAAAAAACCACAAAATATGTGTCTATCAAACAATAAATAAATAAATTAAAAAACCCTCTAAAATCAGTATCTATTAAAAAAAACAAAAAAACAATGTCTATCCTAAAAAACCCCGTAAAATTTGTGTATATATAAAACCCACTAAAATCAGTGTATATCAAAAAAATAAAAACAATCTCTAAAATCAGTATCTATATAAAAACAGAGTCTATCAAAAAAACCCTCTAAAATTAGTATATATCGCAAAAAATCTAAAAAAAAAAAAAAAAAAACGTTAAAATTTGTGTAAATAAATAAATAAATAAGTGTCTGCCAAAACATACAAATATGTGTGTGTACTGTATATATAATGTAAAAACAACAACTTACATTGAATGCTAATGAGATCATGTATAGCACAATATGCATTACTTGTAAATTTTAATAAAACAGACCACACACACACACACACACACACACAGAGAGAGAGAGAGAGAGAGAGAGAGAGAGAGAGAGAGACAGAGAGAGAGAGAGAGAGAGAGAGAGAGAGAGAGAGAGAAATCACACAGTCATTTATATTTTAAATGTTGTTTTCTAGCCACTCTATGCGTCCCTGTCATCCCTATTGAGGGGAAAAAGACGCTCACTTGAATAATGCACAAGGCCCAGAGGACACTACATTACAACTGCTGCTTAAAATCAAGGCACACAATCTCTCAGCCTTTCCATTTGCAATTGCGTCACTTCTTTCATTTGCTAACTGCTTTCTGATGAATAAAATATGGAACCGAATTTAGTCATATGTTGATTTGTTGGATGCATATGAAATTTTCCTCTCTTGCTTTAGAGGGTAGAATTTCAATTGAGACATGAAAGCTGACAACGGCTCAACAATGAAATATGTAAAGGAGTTATATGTTATTCAAACAGGACAAAGGGCTTAAAGTGAGGCACAAGAAATTAAATGTCAGTCTTTTTTTTTTTTTTTTGCTCCATGTGCAACACGTGCAAAATAACACAAACCGAGAGCCTCTATCTATAAGTAATGTTTCATTTACATATTGGTGGCTCAGTATGGAGGACAGATTTGACCAATTGTACATGACAGAGTAACATTTGGGTCAGCAGCTAAACTTAGCCTACAATTAGTAAGAAAGAACTTGGGGTTTTTAATGACCACTGAGATAAATGAACATCTGTTTCATGTGTGCGCTGAAGGAAAGCAATGCTCTGGATTGCACATGACTGTGACAGATCGTTATCCGCTCGCACAGACACAAGTCATTCTTCAGTACCTTTCCATATTGATATCTGATGCATACATTAGCATTTGTCCAATCAGAAGCAATTTCCCAAGAAGAGACAGATAAAACATCCCAATGCTCTGAAGGAAAAACAAAAACACAAAATAAGTCTGTAATATGTTGTATTTTTATGTAAAAATATATGAAAAACTGGCATTATATAATTTTCTTTTTAAAGAAGTCTCTTCTGCTCACCAAGGCTGCATTTATTTGACCAAAAATACATTAAAAAACATAATGCTGTGAAATATTATTACAATTTAAAATAACTGTTTTCTATTTGAGCAGCAAATCTGCATATTAGAAGGATTTCTGAAGGATCATGTGACACTGAAGACTGGAGTAATGATGCTGAAAATTCAGCTTTGCATCACAAGAAAAAAAAATTATTTTCAGATATATTCAAATAGGTTTTCTTAAAAAAAAAAGGCAATAATATTGCACAAAATATTACAATTGTAATGAAGCCTTGGTGAGCATAAGAGGAAAAAAATAATTAAAAAAAACTATATATAGCCTACATATATACACATATATTCAAATAGGTTTTCTTTTAAAAAATGGTAATAATATTGCACTGGTCTTAAAACCTATACACCATTTGCACACTATTTGCTTCACAATTGTGCATGACAGTGATATAAATTGTCTTAAATATATACACACACACTTGTTTACATGTACTGTAGTTGTCACTTGAGGAACTTTCATAGCCTTGTGAATCACGTGGAAGTTCTTGAGAGACTCTTTTGTGAAGAACACTCTTCAGTGCATTCACAGAAAAATGACCAATTCTTTGAAAAGCACAACACCACAAGCGAGACCTCAGTTCCAGGAATTGCATCAAAAAAGCAAGTGTTTGCTAACAAATGTTTTTTTCTGAAGTTTGTTCAGAACATTTGAAAAATAAAAAAAGAAAGGAAAACAAAAAAGAAATTCTTGAAGATGCGTAAACATATAACACAACTTGAATTCTACATGGAAATGAAAAAGTCTGAAAGGAAAGAAAATCTGAGAGCGATTCTGTCCTCAGTGCTCTGGTTTTTGAACAACAGCTGTTTTAGTTGTATATTGGGCTAAAACAGATGAATCTGTCAGAGCAGATCTAACAAGCACTCCCACTTCTTGTTTGCGTGTACAAAAATTGGCTCTTTGGAGATCCGTGGCCCTTGGCCGATCCAAATACATCTCATATTGATCAAAGCCACAGCCAATTCCATTACCCAATACTACTGAGTCATGCACGCCTCGACAGAGCAAATTATTATACTTGCCTAAACGCTCCATTAAATCTGTTGGACCAACACTTCATACAGCATAAAGCTTCCTTTTAACAAATAAACAATCATACTGTCATCTAGTCCTTCCTCATCCTCAAACACCACACAGTATGCATGAAATACTCAGATCACCTGCTACATTTACCAAAGTGTGTAGTATGCAAGCAGATCACACTGCAGGATAAACTGTTTCCCACAATGCAATGCGCTCAACATGACCCTTCATTTACAGTGTGATGAATGAACAGGAAACAATGTCATTTGTAAGGTTTAACACATTTTCCCACTCAACTGCACTGAATTTGAGGCTGCGAAAACTGAAGACATTTTTAAAGAATAAAAGAACTGAATTAAATGGCATAAATTACCATATCTAATTACCACTTGCTTATTTAAACAAGAGGATATGGGATATTAACATACAGCCTACATACAGTACTTCCTACTTCCACAGTATACTTTTCTTAAAAAAAATAAAAAAATAAAAATGAAAGTATCAAATATTGTTAATTATAAAAATAATAATAATAAAATATTATATAATTCAATTATTCATACAGTATGGACTGTCATGATCTTTTTATTTTTACATTTTTGTTTCTCCATTTACATTATAAAAGTTATTTATTTTTAGTTTAGATTGTTTTCAGTAAAATTAAGTATTTTTGTTTGCCTTATTGTCATGTCAAAGCAAACTCTGAGTTTGCGTTATTGTCATAACACACACACACACACACACACATACACATACACACATATATATATATATAATCATAATAAATGTGACCCTGGACCACAAAAGCAGTCTTAAGTAGCATGGGTATATTTGTAGCACTAGCCAAAAATACATTGAATGGGTCAAAATGATCGATTTTTCTTTTATGCCAAAAATCATTAGGAAATTAAATAAAGGTCATGTTCCATGAAAATATTTTGTAAATTTCCTACCATAAATATATCAAAACTTAATTTTTGATTAGTAATATGCATTATTAGATATTACTACATAAAACAGTATTATTAGAACATGTTAAAAATCACAAGGTTGTGTCTTTAATTAGGATTGGAGTGAAAATTGTTAGTATCTTTCCTCATTCTCCTCATCACTCTTTCTCTTTCCTCCATAAAAATACAGGCTATATATAAAATGTGTAGTGTACTGTGATTATTTAAATAGGCACATACAATTTCATAATGCATAAAAAAAATACAATCTTATCCTTTTATCTCAAGCACCAATTCCACTCTGCTATCAGAAGCACCACTATAAATTTCAATTTCACAATCAGGGAAGAAAATGTCTTCCCTGAATAAAACTATTATCTTAGCCACCTGATACATCACACTATTGCACATGTCTGGGATAACAAGAGCTCCTGGAAGCTGATGACTGGCATGCGGCTGAACGCTCCAGAAGGCAAAGGTGATGTTTTATGAGCAGTCTCTCAAGTTAAGGCCAAATAGCACTTAAATTCAAATAAGCGCAAGTCAGAGCCAGACTTTCACCAGATCTGCTCCAGACCTCCCAATGACACCCAAATTACCTTAACCTCGCTCACCGGCCGGCACGACCTCGCTTTAGCCGCACCGTCAAAATACGGATCGATACCGACTCAATTACACCTGAAACTAAATAAACCTGAAAGTTTACAGATCCATTAGCTTGGCTGAACTCAACATTAGACCAATCGGCAGGGTTATTACAGTAAATTACAACCATACACACACACAATTTTGTTACTAGACCAATCAGCCTGGGTTATAGCTAAAACTACCAAAAGAAAAATAAAATAAAATAATAATAATAATAAATAAAATAAATAAATATATGAGCAATATATATATATATATATATATATATATATATTAAAATTAAAAACATAAAAAGTTCCTTAAAA
>JAFVLL020005152.1:0-35484 GCA_021397915.2 Tor tambroides | reverse complement strand
CCGCCGTCGGTCAGCCCCTTGAGTCGTCAGCCCTTCCTCCACCATGGCTCCTCCCTCTGTTGGCTCCACCGTGGGTCGCTGTTATGGCTGTGGCCTGGGTCCCACTTGGCTCCTCCTGCTCCAAGTCCCTCCGGTCTCCTCCCTGGCTCCTTCCTCTGTCTGATCCACCCTGGCTCCTCCCTCCATCGTCTCCACCATGGACTCTGTCTACCGGCCCTCTCCTGGGTGTCCGTCCTCCTCCCGAGCCTCCTCCTTATGTTGTTCCCACCCGTTCCTCCCTATGTTGTTCCTGCTGTGCGAGGACGTGCCTTCCGGGAGGGGGCGGGGGGCGATATGTCATGCCTCTGGACTGTTTGTGTGTGTTTTTCTCCCCATGTGCTCCCCGTGACCCAGTTTCTCCCATGGTTGATCATGTCATTTGGTTCAGGTGTGTCATGTCAATTGTCCTCATTTCCCCATGTATTTAAGTCCCAGTCTGTGCTGTCTGTCTGTCGGGTCTCAATCGTCATGTTCGTGTGTCACCAGCCATTCCTTGTGTGGATTTACGCTGTGTTTGGGTTATATTAAAGACTGTTCCTTGATCCATGTCGCCGTCATTCCTTCCGATACAGAGTGTGACAGATATACTGCATGCATGTTTATATATATATATATATATATATATACACACACACACACACATACATACATACATACATACACACACACACACACACACACAGTATATATGTACACTCCAGTAAAATGTACAATAAAATATTTTTTATTAAATAAATTAATACTTTTATTCAGCAAGGATGAATTTAATTAATCAAAAGTAACAATAAAGCTATGTACAATGTTACAAAGGATTTTTATTCCAAAAATTGCTGTTATTTTGAACTTTGAACTATTAATCAAGGAATCTTAAAAAAGTATATCGTGGTTTCCCAAAATTTTTCACAACAGTGATAATTTTTTCTTGAGAAACTAATTAACATTTTATAATGATTATATATGCAGCACATAGATATCCAGTTCCATACAACTATGATTTGGTCAACAAGGAAAAACATGTAATGTATATGAAACAGACACAATGTTCGATGATTTTAAGTTTCAAAATCCTTAGACAATTATAGTCATGCTGCTACAAACTCTCAGCTCAACTTTTGAGTGCAGGCGAGTGACAAAGCGACCCATTGGGTTTCTAACACAGGTGGCATGGCTCGCTGGGGTTTGCTCATCGAGAAGGCATTTATCACCTGCTTTTAGTAACGCATGGTTTGGCAATGAACTATATGCGTTTCCACGGAAACTTACCTTTGCCATGCCAACCAACTCCAACACTCAGAACTGTGATCTCTCACAGAGATTGGCTACTTTACAGCTATCAGTGAGTTCATTAGATAAAACGCATACAGATAACAGAAGTGGCTGGTTTTAAACTAACAGAAACCATAATACAATGGCCATCACAATCATTTTAATGGGTTTTTTTTTTTATGGAGCTGTTCAGTTGTGACATCAATTTGAAGACCAACCAGAAGGCCATGACTTTCCTTGGAAATTTCCATGTCTGTGGTGAAAATTACTTAGAGACTTTCACATTTGTTATGTAACATAAATTACATATTTGCATTTTTACATACACAACAGTAGTCTGATTTGTTGGATAAAAAATTCTCATGCTGGAGAAAACCAAAAGTTAATTTGTTGGTAATTTTTGATCACTGGAGAATTCTCCTAATCACATTTGTGTTATTTCATAGTTTGGTAACACTTTAATATAGGGACCAATTCTCACTATTAACTGCTTATTAGCATGCCTATTATTAACATATTGGCTGTTTATTAGTACTTATAAAACACATATTCGGCATGACCATATTCTGTTTCCCTAATCTAACCCAACAACTACCTTACTAACTATTAATAAGCAGAAAATTAGGAGTTTATTAAGGCAAAAGTCATAGTTAGGGGTTTGTTAATAGCGAGAATTGGACCTTATAATAAAGTGCGATCCATATTTTTAACAACTTTATATTGTTTTAAATTATGTGGAAATAGTAATGTTAAAGAATGAGTAAAGTAATTCTGCAGAGTACTAGAATAATTTATTAGTTTATTTTTTAGTTCAGTTTAACTCTTTCCCCACCATTGACAGAATATGGTTATACAGTAGGGGGCACTATTAGACATCTTCTGAAAGAGTACTGAATCTCCGGATCAAAACACAGATGAAGAAGAAGCAGAAACAAGCGATCGCATATGTAAGCAGACGCATACATAAAATAACGTGATTAAATGTTAAACAGCATATAAAACTGCCCAGCGTTAGCAAATTAAATGTTGGCCCAGGAAGTGGTATAGAATTGTGTAAGCTTTGGGGGAGGTTTTGGAAGCGATCTACTCCATCTATGCTTTGATGTTTGTTCTGAATCCCTTTCGGGCTTAGTCTGAAAAAATGCAAATTTCTTTTTTTTATGAAACTTACCAAATGCATTAAAGGGATAGTTCACCCAAAAATGAAAATTCTGTCATTAATTACTCACCCTCATGTCATTCCAAACCCATAAGACTAATGAAGTTATTGAAGACTAATTAAGATATGTTTGATGAAATCTGAGAGCTTTCTGACCCTGCATAGACAGTAACGCAACTGCCCAGGCCCAGAAAGGTCCATGCGACATCGAAGACTGGCCCGGAAGAGAAGAAATCGTTGAATAAAGTTGTTTTTGTTTTCTTTGCACACGAAAAGTATTCTCATAGCTTCATAAGATTAAGGTTGAATCACTGATGTCACATGGACTATTTTAACAATGTCCTTTCTGGGCCTTGAACATGATAGTTGCGTTGATGTCTATGGAGGGTCAGAAAACTCTTGGATTCCATCAAAAATATCTTAATTTGTGTTCTGAAGATGAACAAAGGTCTTATGGGTTTGGAATGAAAGGAGGGTGAATAATTAATGACATAATATTCATTTTTGGTGAACTATCCCTTTAAGCTAGAATAAAACTTTTTTTGTGTATTTTCTGTTGACATTGGTTGTTCAGATATTAATACAGCATAATATTCTGGGAGCCATGAAAATTTTGTGAAAACGATCAAAAATGTTGCTGGTGGCTGGCAACTTTTTTAAAAATGCTGGTGGGAAAGAGTTAAACTTGACTGAAGACATTCAGAAACTTGCTGTTTATCCTAAAATGTAATGGAAACATTACAGGAACGCCTTCTCATGAGCCTGCTGCCCAGAAATGTTGCCATGGAGATGAAGGAGGACTTCCTGAAGCCACCAGAAAGAATCTTCCATAAGATATACATCCAACGACATGACAACGTCAGGTACAGAAAGAACAAGAGAGAGTGTGTTTCAACAATCAAGCCATTCATGTTGAAAACCCACACTTATTCCATGAATGAAAGATGAGAGCACTACACATAGTTTTTTCCAGACTAGACAGACAGTGTCAATTCCATTGTACTTAAATTGTGATTGCGAATACTGAATCAGTGAGTCAATAAGAGTCAACAACTCTCCACTCACGCACAGTCGTCTAAGTTCCTGAGTCTGGCTGCCAACCAAAGCTCGCACAGCGTGTACGGCGCCCACAGCGCTAGTGCTATCAACTCAAGAGCTGCTCAATTAACCCACACTGCCCACACACGCGGAGAGACGGAGAGCGAGAGATGGAACAAGGCAGTGCTGGGGGGCAAATTCACACAATAGCACATACAGACATATACACACATATGCCATCTCAAAGACCCGTTCCAGCCAAGAGATTGGTGAGAGAAAGATGATGCATACAAGTAACTTTTCCATGACTGACTGACTGTCTAAAAGATGATGTTAATGCAGGCCCAGCTCCAGATCAAAGATGAAGAGAGGGCTTTATCTGTGAGCACTATAAAAGCTATATGTTTGTACTCTCATATCTTGCTGCCATGTTTGCTTAGTTTCGAGATATAGGTTTTATTGAGACCATAACCTGAGTCAGAATGCCATTTAGCTAAAGACTCTGGAGCCATTAGTATGTTTTGAATTTAGATTTTTGTCTTCTTTCATGTTTATGTTGAGTCCTTTCAATTTAGCTGATATTAGTGATTGTTTTTTATAGTTTAGTTTATATTTAGATGTTATTTAAATCACAGCATTGCATTTTCATGTTAATGAAGTACGTTATAAAGTTTGAAATACGTAATCTAAGAGTAAAACAAAAATAAATTTGTGATCATTTTGTTTTAATTGAAGTCAGCATAAAATTAAAATGCACTATATTTTCTAAATTCATGTAATCTGTCTTTCTTTTTTTTTTCTTTTTGACCTTGTAATTTTTAATAAAAATCTCATAATTCAATCTTCTGGTGAAACAATACTTCTCTCTGGTGGCGTACACTGAAAAAAAAAGTGTAGACACTATTTTCACTCAGAAATTGCAAGTAAATTTCATAAATAATTACAAAGAAATGACAAATAACACGCTGAAGTAAACATAAAAATGTAAAAGAATGAAATAGTATTTTCTTCTAAAAACTCCTCCAATAATCTTTGTTTTATTTTACAACTTTGAAAAATCTTTTAAATTTATTTTACAGTATATACCAACTTCTCTAATTATTTGTCTGCTTAAAAGATCTGTCGCTACTTCTGTCATTGCATTTTTGATTCCTTTTTGTTAATAATAATAACACTACCAACATGATAATCGAATGATACAATGCTGAGTGGTTAATTGGCCTATACTAACCAGGAAACCTTGAATCCTCAGTTGGGTCAAACTCACGACTGAGTGAGCTAAGTACCCCATGGACCCCTGGCCTGGGCTAATCTGACTGACTTTAATATTTTCATGAAAAAAATCCAACAGATTCAGTAGACCCTATATACTGTATGTTCATTCAAAAGCATGTTTCTGATAAAAGTTTTTGAGTCATTCACATGCCGCTACAAAGAACAGTGTAGGTGTAACTGTGTAAGATCTTGTGTGAATCACCATAACCTGTTGTCCTCTCGTTCTGTGCAGCATCCTGTTTGCAGACATTGTGGGCTTTACCAGTCTAGCTTCACAGTGCACGGCCCAGGAGCTGGTCAAACTGCTGAACGAACTCTTTGGGAAGTTTGATGAACTCGCTACAGTAAGTAATGCTATTGACACGTATGTGTGGAGAGAGTCTTAAATCACTGGGCATATGCGGTAACTTATATGATTGCTCACAGTCTGACTGCAATATGCTAATTAGCATTATAATTATAATCCCCGTTAGTGGCCACAGCTTCTCATAGAGTCCCTCTGTGCACTGTGGGAGAGAGGAAGCTCTTGAGTTGTATTATGCTATAGCATTGTAAAAATCACAGTGGACTCAAGACTTCTTGACTGAGAAAAACTCAACGTGAATTTACATACACTACTGTTCATAAGTGACAGTCAAAACATTTACAGTATAATGTTACAAAAGATTTCTATTTCACAGTTAAATGCGGATCTTTTAAACTTTCTGTTCATCACAGAATCCTGAAAAAAATCCACAAAAATATTAAGCAGCACAACTGTTTTCAACATTGTTAATAATATGTTTCTTGAGCAGCAAATCAGCATATTAGAATGATTTCTGAAGGATCATGTGATGTGAGAATGAAGACTGAAGACTTACCAAAAACACAAATTTCTGAACTGTAGTATATGTGAAGTGATTTAGTAGAAACCTCAGTCTCTCATTCATTTTATTGTCCGCCACATACAAATCATAAGTTTGATCATTTAGAAAAATGGTAGCACAGCTTATCCTGAACAAACAGCATTATTTGAAGTGATATCGGTTGTCTTTAATGTTCACAGAACAAACTGTGCAAGACAGGTTGTTCACAGAAGTTTAATAAAATCTTAAGAGTTTGTTCTGATCCCTAACAATAGTAATAGAGATACTTGTCTTAGAAAACACTAGTAAATATTTCAGCAGCCCCTGACAGTAAATGCTAAATTGCCGTCCTGACAGCTATGATTGTGTTTGCACTTTTCAAAGGTGCTGTCTGAGATTCTACATGAGTGTCTTTGATGTTGAATAACTGCAAATTAAAAGTGCAGCTTTTACTACAGGCTTTTGCGTTGTTTGGATCTTTGTCATGCATTGTAATTATCAATCCTCCAATAAGTAAAACTGTGGTTTCTTGTGTATTAGAAAGAGATAAAAGTGTCACGTGTAAAAGCAGATTAGCTTCAAATTTTCGCCTTCGTAAATTTCCTTTCTTCCAACACTTTCACAGCTAACTTTGTCTTTCTGTATTTCCAAATCAGCAAGTGTAAATCTTTGGCTAAATACAGTCTGTTCCAGAGAAAAGTAAAGCTTTTTGTGAAATGCAGCTCTGTCACAAAAGCTAAAACTTTTTCAAGTTTGACATTAGTTGGAAATTCAGACAACAGTTGGAAATGACTGCACAGATGGTGTGTGTGTGTGTGTGTGTGTGTGTGTGTGTTGTGACAGGGGGTTTCCCACAGTCTCCTCCTGCCCTGTGGTGCCAGATGGTGCATTTCTAATGAAATAGAGCAATCGATCTGTAGAGTTTCTTCTTTTCTGTCTTTCTGTCTGTCTTGCTCTCTTTAGTCTAAAGTGTTTTATTGTTCTGTTTAATCAATGTGGAGGGTCTAATCCTGATAATATATTTGCAAAAGGTTATGTATCAGTATCTGGTGTGTATGTACTTAACTATAGTTTAGGGAAAAAATGTCTAAATCTGACAAAGTGTCTCTTTTGGTCCCTTTGGTCACATGATCCTTCAAAAAGTAGTCTAACATGCTGATTTCGTGTTCAAGAAGCATTTCTTATTATTATCAATATTGAATACATTTGTGCTACTTGATATTTTTGTGGAAACTGATTTTTTTTTCTTCAGGATTCTTTGATGAATAGAACATTTAAAAGAACTGCATTCAATCTTTTGTAACATTATAAGTGTCTTGATTGTCACTTTTGATTAATTTAATGCATTCTTGCTGAATAAAGGTATTTCATTTAAAAAATAAAATCTTACTGAGCCCAAACATTTTTATTTTAAAAGTGTAGAAAGTTTAGTTTGGTTTTAAAGTTAAGCCACATAAGCAAGCAAGTCAGTGACCATTTTAACAGCAGTGCTGCAGGTTTTTTTTTTTTTTTCCTCAACAGAGAACACTAATTCATTTTACATCATTTTGCTATAGGCATTTTGTGACTTAATGCAAGTTAAAGTGACAAGCACAAAAACATAGAAGTGTATATAATATTTCTTCATTTTGATAGGCAAGTAAACTCTCATCTGCTCATTTATTAACTGTCAAAATAGGAAAAATCCTAATAGTTTGTTTCAGCAGTGCTATAATCATTCTTTCTTTCATTCACTCACTCACTCACTCATAAACTGTGTACATATGTAAGAAATCAGATTCTGTATAACCTGGAGGATAAGTGACATTAATCATCAGACTTGCTTTCAACTACACATCCAATTTATTGGCTTTGTGTGCTATCTCAAAAATCTCCCATCGTGCTTTTGTGTGTCTGATTGGCAGGAAAACCATTGCAGGAGGATTAAGATCTTGGGAGACTGTTATTACTGTGTGTCCGGCCTGACTCAGCCCAAAGCGGACCACGCTCACTGCTGTGTGGAGATGGGTCTGGACATGATTGACACCATCACGTGAGTGTTTGTGGCCAAATCTCATTTTGTTTTAACAGCAGTCACTGAGCCGGCCAGCAGCAGCAGCTACGATCACCTGACAGACTGTATTTGAAAGTTATAGTGATTTTATTTGTGTGTGTGTGTATGTGTGTGTGTGAGACCTGCTCCACTATATTCATTTCTCTGCTCTGAATTCTAAGGCAGCTTTCACTGCTGCAGTCTCTTATCACCTCACACAGGTGCTAGAATATGCACACACACACACACACACACACACACACACACACACATGCATACACGGACCAGAACTCACACTCACACAGAAACATATCTCTCTCTCTCTCCCTCTCTCTCTCACACACACTTTCTGTCTCACATTAGTGTAGATCTCCTGCTTTGTGCTGGTAGCAAACAGAGAAGAAATTCCTCCTGCCAAAGCTCTCTCTCTCTTCAATCATCAGATCTGGCATTATAGTGAGGGATGAGGAGAGAATAAGGAGCTTTTGAAAAAGAGGCAAAAAACCTGACTCTAGTTTTCTAGATGGGAATATATAGTGTTCAGGGTTCCCACAGGTTTTCACCAATGAATTTTTACTAGGGCCTTTCTTGTTTGTGATTTTGTTTGTTATGGTTATTTTACGTGATTATTTAAAATACATTTAAGATCTGTTTGCTATAGAACTGATTGTGTATGATTCATCCATGCATATGTTTAATTTTTTTTTTTTTTTGACCTTAATTTTTATCAAAATGTCAAAACAAAGTCTTTTGGTGATATACAACAGATTTCTTTCTGGCAGCATTGCTGGACATCTCCAATCATTTAGTCCATATAGTTTTTAGAAATGTTTACTTAAAAGGTTAGTTCACCCAAAAATGAAAATTATGTCATTAATTACTCACCCTCATGTCGTTCCAAACCTGTATGACCTCCGTTCATTTTCGGAACACAAATTAAGATATTTTTTATTCATCCCATGAGCTCTCTGACCATAGGCGTCATGACCACTGAAAGTGAGGGGGCACGTGCCCCCTCAGATTTTTGAGCCAAGTGGATTTTGAATGCAGCTTCCAAAAGACAAAAAATAGCCGAACAAATATTTTCTATATTTGATACACAAGCGTGATTAAATCGTTCAGTGCGTCAGATCATCAGCTGCTAAATTCAAATCTGCGTTCGCTGGCTGGCGCTGAGCCAGATGCGTTTTTACAGCACTGCGCGTTATAACCAATCACACACGATGCTGTTGAGCTTATAAATGCAATGACCAATCAGAGGTGTTCAGATGAGTCATCGCTAAAATGCCGATGTTTTCTCCACTCGCTCTCTGACTGAATACCTCTTTCTGGCTAATTCTCTCTTCAGAAACAACAAAGTGCAGATGTGTGTATGAATCTGTAAGTAAGATACTCATTTCACAGTGTAAACAGCTTCAGTGATTTTAATGGGAGTTTTTGAGAGTGCTTTATAGACTGTCAGTGAAAATGTTCTTTGATAATGTAAATGTTCTTTGCTCTCTTTCTGTACAATGAAAGTGTTATGATAAGTAGCCTAACTTACAATGTTTTTAATATTCACAATAAATATAAAGTTAGTCGTATTAAAAATATGTTATGGCATGACACCCATATCTGTTACTTAAGTAAACAGACAGGTTTTATGCAAAGTTAATAGACTACATTATTAGGCTACTTTGACCATCATAATCTAGGTGACAATATTTCATGATATAGTTAATGCGTTTGGGAGTGTTTTGAATAACAACCCCCTCCCCCCCTCATGCCCCCTCAAAAATAATGAGTGCATGACACCCCTGTCTCTGACCCTCCCATAGACAGGTCCAGAGGTCCAGAAACGTTGCAAGGAGATCGATAAAATAATCCATGTGACATCAGGGGTTTAACCATAATTTTGTGAAGCTACGAGAATACTTTTTGTGCACAAAAGAAAACAAAAATAACGACTTCAAAAATTTGTCTCCTCCTGGCGCCATTTTGGAGAGTATCCACTGAATGCAAACAGCATATGCTGTTCTGTGTCTGTGTTTTTTTTCTTTTTTTTCCGCACAAAATGTAATCTCGTAGTTTCGTAAAATTACAGTTGAACCCCTGATGTCACATGGATTATTTTACCGATTTCCTTGCTACGTTTCTAGACCTTGATTGTGGTAATTACATTGCTGTCTATGGGAGGGTCAGAGATCTCTCAGATTCCATCAAAAATGTCTTAATTTGTGTTCTGAAGATGAAAGGAGGTCTTAAATGTTTGGAACGACATGAGGATGAGTAATTAATGACAGAATTTTCATTTTTGGGTGAACTATCCTTTTAAGTTTTAGGTATTTTAGTACATTGAGTTAAACAAAATGTGCCCCTAAAGTGCCCTATTATGGGTAATGAAAGGTTCATATTTTGGTTTTGGGAGTCCCCAACAACAGGTTGATATGCATGCAAGGTCAAAAAACACATTCATTTTCTTAAAATATGCATTTATTTTTACCTTACTTGCTCAACGACTCCCAAACGATTCGCTCAACGATTCATTTTTCCAAACCCCTCCTTTGCATGACGCTAATCTGCGGTGATAGGTCCGATTGGCCGATTTAATTTAAAGCAGTGTTTGTGAGCGCAGTGCTGCTTTATGTATAGCCGTTACCGCTCCAAATGCAGCACCTGGTGTAGTATGAATTTACATTTTCATTCAGACCAATGGGAAAAGACCAACAAGTGGGCGGGCAATATGCTAATGTTTCATGTTGATGTCAACATGAAACGGTTTGGGATTCGTTTTAAAAACGACTCGTTTCAATGATTCAGAGTTGACTCTTTCTTTTGAGAGACAATAACTTTATACAAGGTGCACTTTCAGATTTAAAACTTTGCAGGATGTTTTCATTCACTTAGAGCTGTTACACACTGCATGAAAGGTCATTTTCAAAAATCCATAATAGGGGCACTTTAATGTTTTATTTTAAGTAATGAGAATGTTTTTTCATGGTTTTAGTTTTATTTTTAGTTATAATAACCCTCATCCAAACTTTATGGACAAAACCAAGTTCCACCCTACATTTCTTTTTTCTTTTTCATAATATATTTCACTCAGATTTATGTCAAAAAAATCTGTCACTACTTCCGTTTCATCACAACTTAAACAATTTAAAAAAATAATCTTTTGATCTACTAATGAATGATTTACAATGGTTTGTGAACAGGTTTAACAAATTAATAAAAACAGAGAACTTAAAAAAGACAACATTTTTATCACAATTTGGACATCGGTATAGTTTACAAGCAAATTTTATTTTTAAGTAATATTTAGACAATGAAATATTGTTCAGGGGATTATAACTAAAATTATAACTGAAATTTCACTATTTCAATGACCTTTCCAG
Organism: Tor tambroides; assembly: GCA_021397915.2. Taxonomy (NCBI): domain Eukaryota; kingdom Metazoa; phylum Chordata; class Actinopteri; order Cypriniformes; family Cyprinidae; genus Tor; species Tor tambroides. Next base: position 24,456 of record JAFVLL020005152.1, on the reverse strand, counting down.
TTCCCTGGTTTGGAACAATTTCCTGATATTTTCACCTTTTCTTGTAAATTAGTTAATTTACTTTTTTAAATTAGTTTAACATTTATTTATTTATTTATTTAGCACTTAAAGGGGTCATCGGATGCCCATTTTCCACAAGTTGATATGATTCTTTAGGGTCTTAATGAAAAGTCTATAACATACCCTTTCAAAACAGCTCTGCACACAGCAGCCCGTTTTAGTGCATGCTTTTTTAAAATACTAATGAGCACTTCTCATCCCGCCGCTTTCTTCTGTGTGGTGACGAGCCGTTCTCATGAGACTGTTTACTTTAACTTGCTAACTAGCACATTATTAGGAAAGGCAATTTGCAAAGATTCATAAAAAAAACTTATAATCACTTCTTCTGAAGCTGGTTCACGAATGATTTGCACGAACATAAACGCATTTAAGTAGATCAGGGGGGCACGTTCCCTTAAAAAAAGTGATCCACTGCGTCTTTAGCAGCTCAGATGTCAGGAGTAAATGACGATTGCTATGTTCATTATTACATCCAACAACAAAACACCTCAATCTCTTTGGAGATATTCTTGTCTACAACCGCTCCGGCGTCAAAACAATGGTGGACTGATGACAGCTCGCTCAGGGAGGATCTAAGGTAAAACATCAGTGTCAATCAACGATCGTGGGAGCGGCCTGTGTCTGTGTGACGTCACACAGATAGGCATCTGAGAACAGCTTGATATGAGAAAGGGGATATTATTTATAGGGATTTAAAAAAAAAAACACTGAATGGATTTTTATCATTATAGGGTAGATGTGTACAAACACTGCCAACACACATTTCAGTTCAAACAACATGCAAAAGTGAAGTTTGCATCCGATGACCCCTTTAAATAAATTGTTATTTGGATGAATATTTGAAATTATATGCACTCACATGAAATAAAAGTTCCAGCCAAAGGTTATCAGTGGCTTATAAAAAGCTCTATTGGTTGTCAGAATTTTGAGATAAACCTACATCTACCAAAAATAGTAAATTAGTGTCAAATGTGTGGAGAACCCATTTCTAAATCTGAATTTGTCACTGAAAACTTCTGCTTTTTTGATGCTTCATCCACACCAGTAGGTGTCAGCATAAAGACCACTCATATATTGAAAATGAAAAGTTTACCTTTTTTGCGAATATATGTAATCAGGTCTGTTGCGGAAGCGACTGAGGTGAACCTAAACATGCGTGTGGGTTTGCACACGGGCCGTGTGCTCTGCGGGGTTCTGGGGCTCCGCAAGTGGCAGTATGATGTCTGGTCCAATGATGTGACACTGGCCAACATGATGGAGGCAGGAGGACTGCCTGGGTCAGTCAGTCATCACATTTAACAACATATTCAGATATTTATGCCATTTCTTCCTAACCTTATAGTGAGGACTATATGAGCAGAAAGGTGAGAGTGTGATTGTTTGCCCCTCCCCCAACAGGAAGGTTCATATCACCAGGGCAACGCTGGAATGTCTGAATGGAGATTACGAGGTGGAGCCAGGATTTGGCCACGAGAGACACGGTTTCCTTAGCAAACACGCCATTGAGACGTTCTTCATCGTGCCCTCACACAGACGCAAGGTACAAGCAAATCATCATCATCACGTCATAGACAACATGAAACCACACTATAGTAAAGCTTTTCATTTCTGGAATGTGGTGTTTTTTATTAAACTAAATTGTAAATAAAGTAAAAGGGAAACTTGATTTTATCCAGAATTTGACTGGGTTGTGAAAAGTGGGCATATTTTAGTCAGTAATATAACTGGGTAGTATTATATTTCTCTTCCTACATGACTACATTGGCAGTAAAGGTTGACTGCAGTTAATTAACAATTATTGACAATAAAACACAGCCCATTTAGCTTTGTTAAAGCACCTCTGAAATCGGTTGACGAGCAGCTGTCTTTCCTCTATTGATATATTTCCTGTTGAAATAGGAAGTGAGGCATTTAAATAGCGAATAGACTAATTTTACATTACAGACATGAACCATTTGCTTCTTGTTATTGCTATTTTTATTGCTGTAGTAGTAATAGGGAAGTATTCATTCTTAAAGACGTTCTCAGCCTGCAACTGGACAAACATTTGTGAACTTTGAAATTTGTATTCATCAAATAATCCTGAAAAAAAATCTATCATGGTTTTTACAAAAATATTAAGCAGCACAACTATTCAACACTGATGATAATAATAATTAAAAACAGTTCTTCAGTAGCAAATCAGCATATTAGAATGATTTCTGAGGGATCACGTGACACTGAAGACTGAAGTAATGATACTGAAAATTTTAAAATATATTAAAATAGAAAAACATATATTTAAAATTGTAATAATATTTAACAATTTAGGGTTTTGATGCATTTTTTCATCAAATAAATGAAAAGAGACATTTTTAAAAAACATGAAAAAATCTTACCAACCCCAAATGTTTAAAGGGTTGTTTATACACAAGTCTCTCTCAGGTCTGATAACCTTAACACCCATGAGCTGTCTATTTCTGTTAAAGGTTTGAGTTTCTATTTTAACTGTATCTTCCAGATCTGAGAGATGAGTGCAATGCAGTAAAATGATCCACAGATGCACAATCAAAAGCCTTACAAACATCCTTGTCCATCTGGAGTTCTTTACAAATGGATTAGAAGCGTCTACTTTCTATCACTTTTTTAAGTCAGTTCTTTTTTTCAGCCAACAGTCACCGCAGCCATTTTCTCACATTCAGTTAATCTCTTCTCTTTCCTCATTCCACATTCCTTCCCACCCCCTCTTTTTCTCTCTCTCTGCAGATTTTTCCTGGGCTGATCCTATCAGACATAAAGCCAGCGAAAAGGATGAAGTTTAAGACAGTCTGTTACCTGCTGGTGCAGCTCATGCACTGCAGAAAGATGTTCAAGGCTGAGATCCCTTTCTCCAACGTCATGACCTGTGAGGATGATGACAAGGTGCGTGATTATTGCAGTAGTCACAGACTCCGATTTTTTTAGCTTAGAGGATATTAAACATGTTTGATATTTTGAGACAATTTTAGAACACATTGTTTTCATTTGTCATGTGTCTCCCAGCAACAAGGTGTAAGTTTCTGTGTGAGTTTGTTGTGTTCAGAACAACAGAAGTGTATGATGCCTTGTGTTTTAAAATCTTTTTGATTTTAAAAGTCATGTAATGAATTCCAGCCTTACAGTTGTAACATCTGATATTACTTCAAAGAGTTAACTATTTAAAAAAGAAAATAAGACAGGTGTCTGAAAAGCCAAGCATCTACCCTGACCCACAAAATCTCTGCATCAACACCAGCAAATTTATAAAAAAGATAGTCTGTTTACTTATACAGTACAACAAAACGCTAATGAATATTAAGAAATATTTATATTTAAGTGTATATTAAACCTGGCTATGAAAGTCATTGGGTTTTATTTTGTCCAAACATAAACAGATGTAAGCAGAAAACCACTCCTGTTACAGTTTAAGATTACTGAGTTTATGATGTAAAATTATTTGTGGTCTGATGTTCAATCGAATTGGCATATCAGAATGGTCTGCCCTAATGTAGTCAAGTGTATCTGCACAACAACCAAATTTACAAAGGTTTGGCTCATGAGTATTGATAACTCAATTAATATTTATGCGGTAAGACATCACCATGTCACAATATCACAACCAGTCAGTGAAAAGTTCCATTGCTGCTGATATATTGTGATTGCTGTTTTTTTTAAATCCTCCAACATTTATTAATCCAAGATCCCAAAATCACCCAAAGTCACCTTTCACACCCACACAAATAACATTCACTGTGTTAATCCAGTGCACTCTCTAATGCCACTCCTTCAGATGAGTGGATGATTGCACATGTGACTTGAGTTGTATCAGTGCATAATTAAACATCTTATCACCATTGCATGTGTGAGAAAATATGCTGAGAAGTGTTGAACACCCATCTGTCACCATGTACTGTTGATGTGTGTGTAGATGAGTTTAAAGGTACATGTGAGTGTTGTTCTTTCTTTTTACCTAATTGTAATGGGATAGTTTACCTAAGAATGAACTTTTGTAATAATTTACTCATCCTCATGTCATTCTAAACCTGTATGTACAAAAATAAAGTAATTTTGTAATGTTAAAAAAGCACCATAAAAGAGGTCCATATGACCACTGCGTTATATTCTGAATTCATATCTTAGCTTTGCATATAGAACAGACACTATTTACTGAAAATCTTCATTTCAGCTGAACTTGAAGTTATTTGTATCTAAACATGAATTTTCTAATTTGGAATCTGCGATACTGTAATTCAATGGAAATTCTCCCTGGGTTTCCAGAGACGAGCGCTACGAACAGCTTCTGAGAAGCTGCGCAATCGGACGTCATTTTCAGCAGGCATGGTGCAGAACTCTCCCGGGACCAGAGTGAACCGTTACATCGGCCGTCTGATAGAAGCACGACAGACGGAGTCAGAGACAGCAGACCTCAACTTCATTACCCTCACATACAGGAGCAGAGAGAGAGAGCAGAGAGTGAGTACACACAGATGCGTGAGGGGTAAACATGTAGGTGAGAGCTGGACTAGTTGTTACATGGGGGCAGTTGTCACAGAGAGGGTTTGAACCTTTTAAAATAGAGTGATTTCTTAGAATCTGACTCTAAACAAAATGACAAAATGATATTTTTGCTATAACTGCTGGGTAAATGAGTGATAACCAAAAAACCACAAATACATACATCTGACTCCCAGATTTTAATGTCAAATTTTAAAATAAATGTCTGGTTTTAAATGTTATACATTTATTTAAATGATTTTTAATTGCAATGTTTGTTGGCCAAAACAAAGGTATGATAAACTTTCCTTTTACATTTTTGCTGCGCCATGAATTTGTATTTTTTCTGTTTTGTTATTTAAATGTTTTACTGTTTAAAGACAGCTGAAAAGTTAACAATACAGTGTTTAATGGCAAGTTGATTTGTGACAACTTACCCCATATAGTGTGACAACATGCCCCGCCATTGGCCAACTGTATCAAAATGAACTGTTTCAAAAGCCAAGACTTTAAGGGAAACTACCAGTGAAAATTCTGGAGTCTTTTTTTTTTATGTGTTTGAAAGAAGTCTCATGCTAACCAAGCCTGCATTTATTTGATCAAAAATACAATAAAAACTGTAATATTGTGAATTACTGGAATTTTAACAATATTAAATATTTAAGAAACATTTATTATTATCAGTGTTGAAAACAGTTGTGCTGCTTCTTATTTCTATGTACACCATGCCACATTTTTAGGATTCTTTGCTGAATGAACAGCATTTATTTGAATTAGAAATCTTTTGTAACACTATAAATGTCTTTAATGTCACTAAAGATCCACTTAAGACTCCTTTCAAACTAAAAGTATCAATTTCTTTAAAAAAAATCGTACTGACCCCAAACTTTTGAATGGCGGTGTATGGCTTTGCAGAAACTTGAACAAAATAAACCTACTCTAGGAAATATTCGCCGACGTGAAAAAGTGTGACAATGTGTCCCGGTGTCCCTAATACAGCAGTAACCAATCCAGGGCATTGGCAGGAGTGACTTGGCGAAATGTGGGAGAGATGGATTGAAGAATTTCCTCAGACACGCACGCCGCATCCCCCGCATTGTTCTGTTGTGCTTCGTGACTCCCTGTCTCCTCTCACTTTCAACATCCTCTCTCCCCCTCATCTCTCTCGCTCTCTCCTTTCTCACTAGCTCTCTCCATTGCTCTGTTCTCTATTTCTTTGCCTATATTCAGTCCTCTCCGATCCCTCCCATCTTCGATTCATGTAAGACGTCCGCCCACCCTAATAGAATGGGGGCAACAGTAATGATTTGGGAAAATCTGTCAGATTCACGACATATATTCTCTCTTTCTCGCTCTCTCTCTCTCACACACACACAGACACACACACACACACACACACACACACACTCGTGCGTGCAGGAGTGCAGTGGCTTTCTCTGCTCTCTCTGGGAGTATAATGACATTGCATCTGGCTCTTATAAAGAGGGGGATGCTGGTTTTTATACTCTAATGAAGCTGACGCACAAAGCAGCGTGTTGCATTGATCTCCTGCAGGCTGCACTGAAATGACAAAAATACATGTTACTTGTGACACTTACAAGAGATACAACAAAGCATATGCTCACATGAACACACACAGGTCTTTCTTCAACTTTGAGCACTTTTACATATTGATTTTTATGAGAATGTTTTTTAATACATTTTTACAATTTCTTAGAAACTTTACCATGTCTCGTTGTTTATCTTTGCTACTTTTTAAAATGCCGGTAGATTTAATAGTTTTTCTTATGTCCCAGACTTACAATATTAAAATATAAACATCTTTTAAAAAATTGTTAAATTTTACAAATTCTGATCATGTAACTGAGAGTGAAATGATTACAGTGTTGAGACGGTTACTTTGGAAATGTAATAGGTTACAGATTACAAATAAGTAGTGTAACTATTTCAAATATTTTATTAATGTAACTGATTACGTTTGATTACTTTTCAAAATTTATAATGTTTTCAGTTGTTAACAATTTTTAAACATGTAAACCAGGCAACAGTAGTATTCAACACTGATTACTGTTACTTTCATAATCCTTCATCACTTGAATTAAGAGTATAATAATTTATTTTTAAAGCACAACCACCACAAAATCAGATTTTAGGACCTTTTTTTTTACTTTGAGATCATTCTGAGGTTACATTTAAAACCATAACAAGAAATAGTTTAGTGGCTGTGATGCTGTTTTTGAAATCAAATATTTGCATAACTATGTCAGGAAACACTGGCATCTAATAAAGCATATACATAAATCCAAATAGGAAATAAAACAGTTATCAAATAAGCATGTGTCCCATTCTGTGTCCTAAACTCCTGAAACATTGGTGTCTTATATTTTAAAGCAGTCACTGCAATTTATCAAATAAATCAATGAAAAATGTATGTGGATGTGTGTGAAAATGTTTAGATGTAACCTCCTTTCTAATTGTTAACATTTTCATAAATAACTTTAAGTTAATTACACATTTTTTCTTAGTAACTGTAACTGATTACAGTCACATTTATTTTGTAATTAAACTACGTTTAGTTACATCTAACTTGTTACTCCCTGACACTGAATGAATATATATTTAATAATTCTATTATTATTTTTTTACTCAAATTGTCCATCAGTTGTGGCATCATTTTCATCGCAGCCAACAGTTTTGCACTTCATGAAGTTTGTTAAAGTGTTATTTTTTTTACCAAGGAGACAACAGGGTTGGTGAAGAGCACAGATGTAATAAGAGATATAAGGAACACAAAGAAAAAACATAAATATAATTTGAACAGAACAGAATATTTTTGTGTGTTTTTATTTTCAATCAAGCTGTAATTTTATCGAATCTTGTGAAAATATGTAATTGTCTGGAAATTGTATATAATTGTGTGTGTTTAGAATTAAATGCTAGTTGTAAAATTGGCCACAACAAGACAAAAGAGTCACACTTTCATTAAAAAAAAAAATAAATAAATAAAATAAATAAATAACTAAGCCATTCCATTGTTGTCATTTCCATCACAAAATAAATTGTGGAATAAATATGGTGGAAATTACATTTGTGCATAATGGTGCAAGAAAAACGTCTCAGTTATGTACGTAACCCTCGTTCCCTGATGGAGGGAATGGAGACGTTATGTCGTGATGACATTGGGGGATTCACTTGGGAGCCCCAATCACCTTTGACTTTCGACACCTTGACTTTAAGAGAAAATGCCAATGAAGATTGGCTAGTGGATTTTGCATACCTGAGCCACTCCCCGTGAATACGGGTATAAATAAGCGACAGGTGCATCCACTATTCAGGTTTTACGCTGAGGAGCCGAGAACTTGTCCCTGGCCGCCAGCGATGGTTCGAAGTTGTGGCATGGGGACATAATGTCTCCGTTCCCTCCATCAGGGAACGAGGGTTACATACGTAACCGAGACGTTCCCTATCTGTCACTACGAGTTATGTCGTGACGACATTAGGGGTCCATGGAAAGCGCCACAACCTGAACCTCGTCACAACCCTATGGCATTGCAAATGTTGACAAGCAGCTGCGTGACAGACAATTGCCATGCAAAGGGCGTAACCTTCCCACTGCCCCAGCGCAATTCGCTGCCCTTGGTACCCGCAGGGACCAGAGGTGAGTGTAACGCTGCTGGTGATAGCATTTCTGTGATTTCTCCACAGAAATTTCTTAACAGAAGGGATTTCAACCTTCAGTGAAAGACCGCTTCAAGTCTTTCCTATCTATGTCTTGTTCTGAGGGCGCCCCGGCCCGTAGAAAAGCAAGGTCTGACCAGGGGCTGAAAGAGTGGCGACACATCTGCGTGATGGTCACACGATATGTACCGTGGCACCATGACCATCTCGGGACTCGGGAGTGTAACCAGTGCTGAAGTGGTCTCATATGAAGCAAGCCGAGCAGCGTGACTGTGGCTGCAGATGCCATATGCCCCAGGAGCCTCTGAAAATGTTTCAATGGAACCACCGTCCTGCGTCTGAAGGAACTCAGGCAGTCCAGCACTGATTGGGCGCGCTCGTTCGTGAGACGTGCCGTCATACTCACCGAGTCCAACTCCACACCAAGAAAAGAGATGCTCTGCACAGGGGAGAGTTTGCTCTTTTCCCAGTTGACCTGAAGCCCCAACTGGCTGAGGTGCCGTAGCACCAGGTCCCTGTGATCACACAACTGCTCTCGTGACCAAGCCATAATGAGGCAGTCGTCAAGATAGTTGAGGATCCTGATGCCCACTTCCCGTAACGGGGCAAGGGCGCCCTCCGCAACCTTCGTAAAGACACAGAGGGACAGTACCCTGTAGTACCATGCCCGACCCTCGAACGCAAACTGTAGGAATGGTCTGTGTCGAAGAAGAATCGAGACAAGACAGTAAGCGTCCTTCAGGTCGATCGCTGCAAACCAATCCTGGGGTTGGATGCATCTGATAATGCGCTTCTGTGTCAACATCTTGAACGGGAGCTTGTGAATGGCCTGATTCAAGACTCACAGATCCAGAATTGGCCCGAAGGCCACCGCCTTTCTTGGGTAAAATGAAGTAAGGGCTGTAAAACCCCTGCCTCATCTCGGCGGGAGGGACCAGCTCGATTGCATCCTTTGCCAGGAGGACAGCAATCTCCTCGTGCAAGACAGGTGCGTTTCGGACTGCCACCAAAGTCTCGAGAACGCCGCTGAACTTGGGAGGTCGCCTGGCGAACTGAATCGCATAGCCGAGTTGAATTGTGCGAATGAGCCAGTGAGACGGGCTGGGCAGCGCAAGCCACCCCTAGACACCATACAGTGGCACCAAAGGAACAATCGACATACTCGCGGTGGTGCAGCGAAGGGGAGTTGAGCTGGATGGTACAGAAGGCATCGCGTTCTGACCCATCCTCACAGATCTCCCTAAGTCCCTGGGGGGACTGGCAAGAGACGCATGGAGAGGCATTGCGTCCCCCAACCGCAGTCTCTTGGCCGCTGGCAAGAAGGGTCGTGGGCGAGAGTGAGGAGACAGAGCGTCGCACACTGTCAGCCTGCGAACCATGGCATACAGGGCAGAGGCAGCCTGGCCCGCAGCACTGTAAGCTTTGGCTGCGAGAGCAGCTGTCATCTTACAGGCTTTGGACGGGAGACACGGACGATTCCTCCAAGTGGTGGCGTTTTACGGGCACAGGTACACCGCAACCACTCTCTCTACCTGGGGAACGTCCACATACCCCCTGGCCGCCCCGCCATTGAGGGTAATGAGGATGGAGGAGGGAGACGAGCGACTTCTGGCCGTAAAAAGGGCCGTCCATGACTTTTTCAGCTCCTCATGTACCTCCGGGAAGAAAGGCATCAGAGGAGATCGCGGTTGTGAGCTGCGTCCCGCTTCAAGAAACCTATCATCCAGCCGCGAGGGCTCAGGACTGGGTGGCCTGTTGACCTCCAGCCAAGCATGGCCATCAACTCCGGGTCCGATTCGGCGGTGGCCGCAACACCCGAGGGGGGCAGCCCCGCCGAATTTTCATCCTTTGAGGATGATAGCCCATCCCCCGATGCTGCGATCGACACCTGATCTTCAGGGGGCATACCGAATGAAATGCTGGTAGCCCTGGGGGGCAGACCAGCGAAATCACTCGGGAGCCGAACAGGACATTTGCTGCATGAGGAGTGCAGAGGGTGCAACTCTTTTTACAAAAAAGAGGCGAGATCGCAGCGAAGCCATGCTTATACGCCCACAACAGGCACATGAGTCATTCACAAGTGCAGCTTCAATGTGTTGGATGCCCAGACACTGAAGACAACGATCATGTCCGTCATCAAAAGACAGGTAACGACCACAACCAAGAGGACACGGATGGAACGGCATCTTTAAAAAGACGCAAGCCGTCCGTGATTTGCTCTTTTAGGAAATTTGCTCTTTCAATTGAAGTGCCCAGGGGAATCACTGCTGACAGGGACACTGCTGTTCACACTGTACCACCATCTCGAACAATCTTCCAGAGAGATGAAAGGGCTTTGTGGAGATCTTCATTCCACTCGGCTCCGAAGCACAAATCTGAAGAGTGGATGCACCTGCTGCTTATTTATACCCGTATGCATGGGGAATGGCTCAGGTATGCAAAATCCACTAGCCAACATTCACTGGCGTTTTCTCTGAAAGTCAGAGGTGATTGGGGCTCCTAAGTGAATCCCCTAATGTCGTCACGACATAACTCGTAGTGACCAACAGATAGGGAACCTGTTTTAGGAGTTTATTTTCCAAACGTGCCCATACAGTAGTTGAAGAAACACCTTTACACACATGTACTGTAGAAAAACTGGTTGCATAATTGCTCCAACCTATCAAATTGTCTCTGTCTCTCTCTGTCACACAGTATCAGCAAGTGTATGACGATGCCTTCATCAGTGCGGTGGTTATCTCGCTTGTCCTCACTTCATTTTTTGCAGTGGTCTATTTTCTCATCATTCCTCAGTATGTAAATCACACACACACAATACCTGACACATCAACATAACACACCTTTGCTTTATTTGCCAGACACACTAAATTGATCACACATTTTACATTCTCAGGTCACTGCTTAACACAGCACACATGCATATAATATCCTCTCTCTTTCTCTTGCTGCAGAGGTCTTCTGGTTGTGATTCTGCTGGTTCTCTGTTTGTGTTTCCACATGGCAAGTGTGATGTACCTTCACATCACTCATGTGCAGGTAACACTGGTTTCCAGGTTTTATAGGGAATCTCCATAGTCATAATGATTTTTATACTGTACAAACTGTATTTTCTATCCCTTACCCATAAACCTATCCCTCATTCAAAACTTTCTGCATTTTTAGATTTCCAAAATGATAATTCATTCCCACTTTATATTAGGTGGTCTTAAATACTATGTACTTAGATCAAAAATATGTACAGTGTACTTATTGTGTTTACATTGTATTGAAAAACACTTTTGCTGCTATTGGGGTGGGATACGGGTAAGGTTAGGGACAGGTTTGGTGGTATGGGTAGGTTTAAGGGTGGGTTAAGATGTAAGGGATGGGTCAGCAGTGTAATTATAAATGTAGTCACAGAAGTTAATTACATGCAGGCATTTTTAAACAAAAAATATAAGTACAATGTAAAAGCATATGTGGACATGAATGACACCTAAAATAATAAATAATAATAATAATAATAATAATAATAATAACTTGGTCCAGTAAGCAGCCACCTTGCAAACACCCAGAATACAACAGCAACCACATAGCAATACCCTAGTATCCACCCCGGGACTGTAGCATCACCTAGCAGTCATCTAGAATATTTTACAAAAAGAACACCATGGTACCACCTTGGAAATATACAGAAGATCCTAGCAACATCAAAGCAACCACATAGCAACACCCTAACAACCACCCAGAGTAACTTAGCAACCGTCCAGATCACCCTTGCAACATTGTAGCAATCACAAAGAAACACCCTAACAACCGCCCAGAGCTCCTCAGAGCCATATTGGAACAATCCAGAACACCCTGGCCTCATCCAAGCAACCAAATAGCAACACCCTACCAACCACCCAGATTTCCCTAGCAGCCATCCAGAACACCCTAGAAACACCCTAGAAATACCCTAGGAACGGTTCAGATCACCCTAGCAACATTGTAGCAATCACATAGAAACATCCCAATGACCACCCAAAGCTCCTTAGCACCACCTTGGAACCATTCAGAACATCCTAGCACCACATAGTAGCCAAATAGCAACACCTTAACAACCACCCAGAGCAACCCAGCACCACCTAGCAGCTACACAGCACCTTAACAACCATCCAGAACACTATAGCACCATCTAACAACCACACAGAACACCGTAGCACCACCTAGCAGCCACATAGCACCTTAACAACCATCCAGAACAGCATAGCTCCACCTAGCAGCCATCCACAGTGCTCTAGCATCATGGACATCGTTTTCTTCAGGAAATGTCAAACTCTAGTTGTTTGTGTGCATTTGTTCTGCAGGTTTTCTGATTACTCTTTCCTATCTTTGTGTTCTCAGTGCTCTCCTGACTGTCTGACCCTGCAGATCAGAACGGTTCTGTGTGGGTTTCTGGTGCTGCTGATGTACTCCGTGACCCAGGGGTGTGTGGTGAGTGTGTGTGTACAGTAGAAGAGTGTGACAACTGTATGACTGAGTGACTGAGGGTGTTACTTATAGAATATACACTGGTAAAAATATGCAATATATATATATATATATATAATTCCATTATTTAACTTCCAAATATGTGTTCATCTGTTAGTTTCTTTCTGATGCTGAATGTGGACGTGTTGCTGTACCTACACAGGTGGAATGTGTACCGTGGTCACTGGAGGGGAATTCCAGTGTCTCCATGGTGACAGTTGTCACAGTCAACGGGACCAGCATGGGCTCTGGGGTTTGCAAATACACTCCGTACGTATTTTTATCATGTGTGATGGCATCGCTATCTGTGGCTCTGTACCTCCGTGTGTCATCACTACCCAAGATCCTCCTGCTTCTCCTTCTCAACATCCTCCACACTGTCGTCATGGAGACTAGTGGCTATCGGAAGGCCATAGGGTGAGTTGAGCTGAACGCAAAGGTTATAGGAGTGTTTGTAGTTCATATTTGTTTAATTATCTCAGGGTTACTCAAACTGGGATTTGTGAGAAATATTTTGTTTACCTGCAAGTAATGTCTCCATTAACTGACACCAGAGAACTGTGAACATGTAAATGTATTGTTAAATTATTGAAATGTTAATTTAATAACTCAGGAGCAAATTTAAAAGTAAATGTCTTCGGTCAAAAGGCTGAATCCCTGTTTTATCTGGTAATCTGAGGCGTGTCATTGTGTTTGTGTGTGTAGAGGTGGATTCTTTCACACATACAGCTATGACCCGGTTCTGGCTATGCTGCTGTTTTCTGGAGCTCTGGTGCTTCACTGCAGACAGCTGGATCTCAAACTCAGACTGGACTACCTCTGGGCCACCCAGGTGAGTGCACCTGTGTCTATGTGCAAACATTAGGGGGGGGGTGTGTGTGTGTGTGTGTGTGTGTGTGTGTGTGAATGCGTCACTTAATAAAAAGTAATATAAATACATTTATTTCATACCAAATATAGTTCAAATCTGTTAACATTCTTGTTTGAGATTTATGACAAAAATTATAATTAAATTTTTTTTTGGAGTACTATTTGTGCACAATGCACATTTCTTAATATTAATCCTAAAATGTGTTTTAATGTCACTATTGATGAGGATTGTATGATCTTTTGAATAATCTCAGACTTTAAATGCAAGATATTTAAAGTGTATGTGATGTATTGCAATAGTTCCACTTCAACACAATCGAATATACTTCAGCTTATCTTTAATTGGACTTCAGCACAATTAAAATGCATTAAGTACAAAATTAAATGGTTCCAAATTAGCAGAATTTAAGTATATCTGTTTAGTATACTAAAAGTACAATTGCAGGGTATTTTTAAGTACATAAATATGTAAATGTATTTGTAGTATACTTATAAAATAAAAGTATAAAATAAAAGTATTCCAAGTATATTTTAGTACATTTATTTTTCACTTAGGTCATACAGTATGAACGAGCTTGCACATTATCTGTATGAGCAAAACTTTACATGGATTTCACAAAGTTGTTTGCAAATTTTTAAGTACATTTGACAGAATTGTTCCCCAAAATTCAGTTATATGAACATGCAAAACAGTCCACAGATTTAGTCTGTGCCTGTATATGAGTAGTCTTAGCCTCAGGCCACATGTCCACAGAATCGCCCACATTGACTGTCTGTTGTATGTTACACTCAAAAATGGCAAGTGGGGGAATAATTTGACTGAAATGATTTTGACTGGAAATAATAGTAATAATAATATAAAAGAAATACAACAAAATAAAACACACACACACACACACACACACACACACACACACACACACACACACACACACAACTGTTCAAAAGTTAGGGGTTGGTAAGAATTTCAGTGTTTTTGATTGAAGTCTCTTCTGCTCACCAAGGATGAATTTATTTATTCAAAAATACAGTTGGAACAGTATTGTAAAACAAAATTATATATATAATGTAGTATATACTTTTAAATGTAAATTTAATTCAATTTCTATTTGAATATGTTACATAAAATGTGTCACACGGTCCCTCAGAAATCATTCTAATATGCTGATTTGGTGTTCAAGAGACATTTCTTATTATTATCAATGTTGGAAACAGTTCTGCTGATGAATATTTTTGTGGAAACTGTGGTACAATTTTTCCAAGATTCTTAGGAAGTTCAAAAGAAAAGCATTTGTCTGATATAGAAATCTTTTGTAACATACCGTGAATTTAATGTGCTGACTTTACCATGGTGAATAAAAGATGAATTTCTTTTATAAAAAGTCCCCAAACTTCTGAACAGTAGTGTATATTTTCAACAGAAAACACTAAATAGTGGATATCATCAGCACTGTGATAGCAAGCTATTTCAACAGTAACAGTGCCCTCTAGTGGATGTTTTATTTTCAGAATACAATTCTATATTAACACAAATGATTTTTATCACTACCCTTTTAAATAACCAGTGACTGTAGATGTAAAACAGCTAGTATGAGTATACAGTTAATTGTTAATATGTCAGTTTGTGTGTTTTGTCCACAGGCTGAGGAGGAGAGAGATGACATGGAGAGAGTGAAGTTGGACAATAAGAGGATTCTGTTCAACCTTCTGCCTGCACATGTAGCTCAACACTTCCTGCTGTCCAACCCACGAAACATGGTCAGATTTCATTTACAGATCACAAAGACTAACCTTAAAGACAACATGAGATACCATGTAACTTACAATAATATGACCTATTTCTAAGCAAACTAGCATATTCAGATGAAGTGAAGTGGGGGTTTGTTGGGGTTAGTCAGATGTTGTAGTTCCCAAAGTCACCACTTCATGGCAATGTTGTTACAATCCAGCTGCTAATTAGGTGAGAGGTCAGTGCAGATGCTTTGATGATAGAGTGTGTTTTGAACATGCAAATTAGATAAAATTGTGATTGTGTGTAGTGTAAATGCTCAGCCGCTCCGTCTGGCTTTGCATCTCACTGCCAGGCTTCATTGTGAGGCCTCATGAACATAATGAATGTGTGATTACACTCCCGTCCCATTTTGTTATGTTTTTGTTGTTGTTGTTTTTTATGTTTGCTGCATGCTCAACACATGCTGCTTGGCTCTTTTCCTGTCCAAGATCCTTCACAGGAATTGATGCAATCAGACATCCTGAAATCTGTTGCAGCAGCTCTGAAGCAAGCATCCTCTCCTGAACATGGAATTATATTGTAAACAGTGGCAATAGGAAGTGAAAATCTTGGACACATACGGAAAAGTACACACAAGATGCAAACATCACTGGAATGTTTTCTTGATGAATCTTCTTTTAACTATAACGATAGCTTGGAAAAATTGTACAACTGTTTTGTCAAGTCCACTTATGGTGTTAGTCATATTTTCTTGCACCAAAACATTTTAATTTAATTTTACGTGACCAATTTTTCCCCCTCTCTGACTCTTCTACCATTCAAAAGTTTGCGATCAGTTTTTTTTTTTTTTTTCCAAGAAATTAATACTTTTAATTAGCAAGGATGCTTTAAAGTGCCCCTATTATGGGTAATGAAAGGTTCATATTTTGGTTTTGGGAGTCCCCAACAACAGGTTGACATGCATGCAAGGTCAAAAAACACTTGCATTTCTTTTTACCTTACTTGCTCAACGACTCTCAAGCGATTCGCTCAATGATTCAAACCCTTCCTTTGCGTGACACTAATCTGCAGTGATTGGTCTCATTTCATCATGCCTATAAATCAGTGTTTGTGAGTTCAGTGCTGTGTACAGTGTTACCAGGGAAACCGCTCCAAAAGCGGCACCTAGTGGCAAAGAATGAATTTGGATTTTTATTCAGACCAACGCGAAACAAGTACTCCAGAGTGCAGTCTGGACGATGGGGCGGGGCGACACATAAAGGTGGGGCGACACGTGTCGCTCCGCCCACCCCCAATTTCATTGGTTTATGATACAGCAGAGCTTATTGGTGTAGACGTTTGCGCATGAGCATTCTTTTATATACGTTTTTATGAATGATC
The DNA here is from genome assembly GCA_021397915.2 of Tor tambroides. Taxonomy (NCBI): domain Eukaryota; kingdom Metazoa; phylum Chordata; class Actinopteri; order Cypriniformes; family Cyprinidae; genus Tor; species Tor tambroides. The sequence continues at coordinate 7,754 of JAFVLL020005152.1, read as the reverse complement.
TACGCTGTTTGGCTGTACTACAGAAATATTAAGTGCTAACAACAGCGATTTTAGTTAGAATCAATTAGCAAATGTGTTTTTTTTTTAATTTATGACGAATTAGTTAGATTAAGTTCCTATCAAACGCTTGGTGGCAGCATCTCTGAGTACTTCGGGCAGAACAGAGCTGTGTAATATGAGCGGCTCACGAATTAAGTCTGCGGAACAAATGCTTAATTCGTGGCCATGATATAGGCTAGTCCTACCTATGCTATAAATAGCCTCACCTATGAGAAATATTAATTATGTTTCTGTGTGATGAACGTAAATATATTTAGTGGTCCTCAATCCCAACAGGTGGGTTGCTCGTTAAATGAAGTCAGATATTATTGCAACTTTCACAGTACACGAAGCAGACATACTTAAACATTGAGCAGTTTTAGCTGGGCAATGTTGATAAAAATGATCCACTGTTTGAGATTTATCTGTTTTGTATCATGTATATTTATATGTAGCCATATTCTTTATTTTAGGATAGGTGGATAAGCAAAAACTTGGGATATGATGGTAATTCACTGTAGTTCAGTATAGGACAAACCCACAAATGGTTTTATTTTAAAGAACAACTGCGGTGGCAAATAAGACAATAATACCAAATAGCCCACCAGCGTGAACTGGGGTTTTATGTGTGGATAATAGGAATAAAAAATCTTGCTGAACCAATTTTTTTTTTTTTTTTTTTGTTTTGTTTTGTTTTTGCATATAGGCCTATTTTAAATGTTTTTGTTTACTAAAACAGCTGTTATTAAATCTGACCTACAGCAAATATTATTATTAATGTGCTTTAGTGTGTATTTAAGCAATACATGTTAATTTTCTCTGCAACATTTTTATTTATACTTTTTATATATAGGCTATATGCACAAATTAAATTACTGGTTTTGTGGCTCAGTCCTTTAAAAAGAACCAGGAATCACTGTACTACTGTATATTAGGCCTACTGATTTTAGATTTTTAGTAGTTGTTATAGTCTTTAATAAATAACATATTAATCACAGAGAATGTCTCTTTTAGGTACTCATTAAAAGTGCTCGTGTACCTATTCCACAGATTTATAGCTCTGAGTGACTTAATATTCGATAGTTATGGTCTATATGGCTACAATGATCGAGTGTTAATAACTGAATCTTCATCCCGTACATAGAACACGCAATGAGGGTGTGGATGCATAAATAATTGGATTTTTAATATCTGATGTCACGGACACTTATTTACTATAAGATAGGAACCTTTAAAAACTGTAAGAGAATCAATATAGGCTCAAATATTTTATTAAGATATAAACAAGGAAACATTGAGCTTGCCATGAAAACATTTTATTAGCACTTTATAACCTACAAGTTTGTGACGCATTGAGCAACGTAGGCTATAACTCTCTTTAAACAACAACAAAAAAAGGTTGTGCTTTATAACGTAAAATCAGCCGCTTATCTTCGTGTTTGTCCATCTCTAAAATACAGTAATAAGTATTTGCGTATAAAATCCCAATTTAGTGCTGATCCGTGGCCTAGTGCTGATCCGTGCTGTCATCAAGTGTTGTAAACAATGACTTCATCTGACTAAAATTACCATGGTTACTAAACAGATAATAATTAAGATAGGCCTATGATTCTAGAGTTAGCACATAATATTTCTGTAATATGGCCAAATCAATTACAAAATCGTACACAAAGGAATGCACATGCTCGGGTCTACACCAATAAGATTAGCCGTGTTATAAACCAATGGAATTGGGGGTGGGCGGAGCGACACGTGTCGCCCCGCCCCAATCGTCCAGACTGCACTCTGGGGCTACTCACGCGAAAAGAGAGATGGTCCTCACTGCAGAACACAAGATCCTGGGGGCGTGGTTGGATCTAGATCCAACTCCTCCCACCTTACATATACCTAAACCTACCCGTCTCCACCCCCTGATCTCTAAACCCACCCATCCCCACCCCTAAACCTACCATCTCCACCCCCTAGATGTAGATCCAGCCCCGCCCCCTGGATCTTTGTTCTGCAGTGAGGGGCTACTGCGAAAAGACCAACAAGTGGGCGGGCAATATGCTAATGTTTCATGTTGACGAATCGTTTTAAAAACGACTCGTTTCAATGATTCAGAGTCGACTATTTCTTTTGAGAAACAATAACTTTATACACGGTGAACTTTCAGATTTAAAACTTTGCAGGATGTTTTCATTCACTTAGAGCTGTGTTACACACTGCATGAAAGGTGATTTTCAAAAATCTATAATAGGGGCACTTTAATGCATTAATTATACCTTGCACTTTATAATGCATTACAATTTCATGAATAATTGTAACCACAGTTAATACATTCTAACACATATCAATTTATTGTTACACTATGCATTTTTAATTCTTTAAAAGTTATAATTATATACGACAAGGTATAATGTATTACAACACACATTATGAATAATTATAATGCATTATATATCATTTATAATGCTCTAATAACCCTTTATATGCAGTTTTAAGTGTTAAATAAAAAATAAGAGGCACAAACAGCACAATGTTTAACAGTGATAATAAGAATAATTAGAATGATAATAAGAATGATGATTTCTGAAGGGTCATGTGACACTAAAAAAAAACTTATAGAAATGGTTGATGAAAATTCAGTTTTGCCACCACAAAAATAATTTATTTTTTCAATTATATTAAAATAGATAACAGTTTTAAATTTTATTTTATTTGAAATTGTAATATTTCACAATATTATTGTTTTTACCGTATTTTTGATTAAATTTTGACTTAATTTAAATTTGACTTCTTTCAAAAATCCTACCGACCCCAAACCTTTGAATGGTAGTGTAAAATGACTAAGCTCTGTATATGATTTCAGCCAGACGAAAGCATTTATGTGACACTTAAAATGACAGATTATTGCTTTTTTTATTGACAAATTAGTCTGACTAAAATCAAACATGCATGTAAACACTAATATTAGTTTGGTAAACAAAACTACACTGTTATATTAATCTTTTGGTGCCATGTTTCTTGTTTACAGCCATAAAACACCAAATTGTTGCTATGGTTATTTCCAAAATCATAATTTTGGGAGTGACTCCTAAACTCCATACATATATTGTAGGATGATAATTAAAGGGAGTCACTTCTGTATTTAAACGCGGTTGTCACTCCCAAAACTTTGCAGTGTGTACGTGGCCAATGTGTCTACATTGTAAATCAAATCCTTCTATTTCAGAAGAGCAAGAAAACCCCCTTTTTATGCGCATAAATCACTGTGATGTGGTTGAATCTTTGATTTGAGATGGATGGGTCAATCTAATGCACTCTCCCTTTTAATATCGAAAGCAAGTTTAGCTTTGACCGAAATCAGCTTGTACAATTCATGCGTGTCCTGTGTCATGACTAATTACCGTAGACTTAACTTCTCTAACCGCTGTTATATTCCAGCTCAGTCTGGATCAGTGGTATCGTCCCCTGAGGGTCTCAAGGCTCTTTCCTTTCCTGCTCTTTCACTGTTCCAGGACCTGTATTATCAGTCTTACTCTCAGGTGGGCGTCCTGTTCGCCTCCATCCCCAACTTTAATGACTTCTACATTGAGCTGGATGGAAACAACATGGGTGTGGAATGCCTCCGGCTGCTAAACGAGATCATCGCTGACTTTGATGCGGTGAGAATTTCTTGTCTCCCAGCCTGAGATATGTATGTTTTGGCTCAGTGTGTGAGTTACCTTAATCCCACTCTTGGTTTCATTTATTTCTCCATCACATCATCTCTCTCTTTCTCTGTCTGTAGCTGATGGATAAGGAATGCTACAGAGACATTGAGAAGATCAAAACTATTGGCAGTACTTACATGGCTGCGGTCGGACTCGTCCCCACTGCGGGATCCAAGGTACACAGAGTGTGTATGTGTGCAAACACAGCAAAAATCATTTTCTCAATCAGAATTTTTGCCTTGCTTTCCAGTAAAATGATCTAAATGACTTTAAAACAAGATATATTATTTGAGAAGCAAAAAGACTTGTTTTTAGAGAATTCACTGTTCTGAAGTTTGGGGTCTGTAAGATTTTTTTCTTTTAATGTCTACCAGAGCTGCATTTATTTGATCAAAAACAAAGTAAAAATTCTGCAATATTGTGAAATATTATTATAATTTAAAATAACTGTTTTCTTTTGGAATATATTTTAAAATGTAATTAATTCCTGTGATGCAAAGCTGAATTTTCTGCAGTCATTCAGTGTCACAAGATCCTTCAGAAATCATTCTAATATCCTGATTTGCTGCTCAAGAAAGATTGTATTATTATCAGTGTTGAAAACAGTTGCACTGCTTCATGTGATCCATCTTTTTCAGGTTTCTTTGATGAATAGAAAGTTAAAAGAACAGTTTTTTTTCTTTTTCTTTCTTTTTTTTTGAAATATAATTTTTTGTAAGATTATAAATGACTTTACTGTAACTTTTTATCAATTTAATGCATCGTTGCTGAAAAAACACTTTTGAATGGTAGTTTGAATTTTAAAAAAATAAATTTAATAAAATTTAGTGAGGTTTACACAAAAAGATAAAATTTTATTTTATATAAAGTTATGCAACTGTGTTTTTCAAATTCATTTATTTTAAGGACGTTTAGATATTTTTAAAGTAAACTGTACAAATTAATCAAATTAGTCTGAGCCCTTGTGTGTGTGTGTAATTGTGCTTGTGAGGTCTTGAAAAGTGAGAGCATTAAGAGAGAACTTGCGTGTGTGTGTGTGTATGTGTGTGTGTGTGTGTGTGTGTGTGTGTGCGTGTGCGGGCGTGTGTGTGTGTGTTTTCAAGCTAATCTCAGTTTGGGTGTATTTGCATTTGGCCTTGAAAGATGAATATCATGTCATGGCACCACTCAAACCTGCCACTGCTTTGAAAGCAAAACTAATATCAAATGTGAACGCACTTGTGTGTTTGTTTTTCTGTCATAGTGGAGACTTTCCATTGACTTCAGTTATTTTTATACCGAGCTAATGATATTTTCTCCTAACCCTAAAGCTAACATAAACACAGCACACAGCTTAATTAAAGGGATAGTTTACATGAAAATGAAAATTCTGTCATCATATACTCACCCTCATGTTGTTCTGAATCTGTATGCATTTCTTTCTTCTGTGGAACATCGAAGAATGTTGGGAAACAAACCATTTTGGAGCCCATTGACTTCGATTGTATGGACAAAAAAAGACATTGCTCAAAATATAGTCTTTTAAGTTCCACAGAAAATGACAGTCATACAGGTTTGGTTATAACATGAGGGTGAGTAAATGATGACAGTTTTTAGATGACCTATCCCTTTACACCTCTTATCAGTGATATGAAAATTATGAATGTGTTAATGATATGAAATTATGATCTGTCATAATGTATTCACCCTCGTGTCACTCTAAACCTGTAAAATTCCTCCATTGAACACAAAAGAAAATGTTCAGAATGTTCAAGATTACATTTTCCATGCACCAAAAGCAAGTGAACCTGAAATCATATTTGAACTTCCTCATATTCAGACACATGATAACCAGATTGACATCAGGATTTTGAGGGAGTAACTGTATCAGTCTGTTTTGACACAAAGCTAACATATGACTTCAGAAAACATGGAAGTATTGTGTGTCTGTTTTGGAGCTTGACAGCTTCTGGTCATTATGCTATGTTGTTCGGAGGGAAAAAAGAGCAGCATGAACATTCTTCAAAATATCATCTTTTGTGTTTCACAAAAACTTCAAATGGTTTAGTTAATGATAACAGAACTTTTTTTTTTTTTTGCAGAAATACTCCCATATTCTGATCATTAAATCATCCAACAATTACTCTGTTCATTATCTTATTACAAGTGCAGAGGTGGTAGTGTATGAATAATGTCTTTCTGTTTTCTCTCTGAATAGGTAAAGAAGTCCATTTCTGAGCACCTGTGCAGAGTGGCTGATTTCGCCATCGAGATGTTTGATGTACTGGATGCGATCAACTACCAGTCTTACAATGACTTTGTGCTTCGAGTTGGTAAGTGACCTTGTTAAAGCGAGGTGTAAACCGTGTGTGTTTGTGTGAGTTAGTGTGTGTAAATGAGTGTGTGTGCTTCTGTATAAGTGGAGGAAATACGTCAGTAAGTGTGGACATTGCGCCAGACATCCCGCATCCAGTAGGATGTCCTGAGTGTAACATGTTTTGTAAGGAACAGATTACATATAACAAACACACAGTTACACACATGCATGAATAAGCTTACACTACATACACACTTCTTAACAAAATGTCATGAATTTAAACACCTCACTATTAACACATTAGTGGTATGCTGCTGTTAACACAATATCCATCCCTTCAGCTCTGATGGCCTCTAGTTGCTGAGTAGATTTTTTTTAAAAAGCAGACAGACAGCAGAAAGTGAAGGTTTAGCACAGGGAGTTGCTTAGAAAAACATACCTGCTACAAATCATTTTTAATGAGAAGGGCAGACAGAAGGGAGAACTGGCGCAATCCTGTAAAACTGGCCCAAATGAGCAATCTGTAATTACATTTTTAAACCACTTGACAAGTCGCATTTGCAAAATTTAAAATTGCAGTTATGAGAAGGAATTTTGCAATATACTAATGACAAAATGTAATAGCTTTCTCCAACTCTGAAACACATTTTTCTGCTGATGTAACCAAGGCCACATGGTAAGAAAAAAAATAAGATGAAATTCTGCAATTTATATTAGTATTTATTTCTTTTTTTTTTTAACAACTACTGGCCTCTTTCAAGGCCACACTACCTGTTTTTAGTGAATTAAATCACAGTTTTCACAAAAATATTGAGCAGTTAAAAAAAAAAATATATATATATATATATATTTAAAACATTTTGGACTGTTTCAACATTGATAATAATATGAATTGAATCTTTACCAGCAAATCATCATAGAATAATTTCTGAAGGATCATGTGACACTGAAGTAATGATGCTGAAAAATCAGCTTTACCATTACAGGAATAAATTACATTTGAAAATATAAATTGAAATTGTTGTTTTAAATTGTAAAACATATTTCACAATATTACTGTTTTTACTGTATTTTTTAGTTGTTTGTATACGGTATACGTGTGTATAATTTTTGATATTTTTTTACTAGTGGGAGCAGGACACTATAGTTCATTTATGTAAGTGAGGATAGCGAAATAAAGTAAACTGTGACATTTTATACCCCAAAATTCTTTATACAGTGGACTACCAGTAAAATTTGGGGCCAAAACTTATTCAGACACTCTGACCTGACCATGTTTTGCTTAATTGCTAATGTTACCTTTTTACACCACAGACTGAAGAAAATTAAGCATTGCTTAGTAATTGGTCGACCTAAATTGGTATTACCTAATTGTGTACTTAAATTTAACAATTTAACTTTAACTTTAAATTTAACTGACAGCTATTCAACCTAATTCATTACATACCTTTCTATCAAAGTTATCTGACATTATCAAGATGAATTTGTTCTGACACATTTTAACTCTGAGTTATTGTCATATCTTATTACCATTTTCTAAACTATAGTGAATAAACTGTGATAATGTGAGAAACGTTGAAGGTGTCTGAATAAATTTTGGTTTGACTGTGTGTGTGTGTGTGTGTGTGTGTGTATACAGTGGGTACGGAAAGTATTCAGACCCCCTTAAATTTTTCACTCTTTGTTATATTGCAGCCATTTGCTAAAATCATTTAAGTTCATTT